>JBAMJV010008949.1:0-47427 GCA_037951105.1 Echinarachnius parma | reverse complement strand
CTTTGACGACGAAGAACGGCATTTTGTATTGCTAGACTATTATAGTCGATGGACTAAACCCTGCCGGAAAGAACACACTCATCCACAGTGTGAACACTGTGTGAAAGCCAACTCACACTGTGAACACACTGTGTGAAAGCCAGAACACACTGGAACACACTGTGAAATTGCTGAGATACACAGTGTGAGCACACCGTTGTACACACTGTGAACGCAGGCAATTTCACACTGTGGCGATAGTGCCCTCACAGTGTGTTCACAATGTGGTCACTTTGTATTCACAGTGTGAGATGGTTTTCACACTGTGAAAACGCTCGCATTTAACATGTTGGTCTACACTGTGAAACACAGTGTGTTCACACTGTGTTCACAACACAGTGTGTTCACACTGTGTTCACACTGTGTTCACACTGTGGATGAGTGTGTTCTTTCCGGCAGGGAAGGTAGCAACAATCGTACTGGTCCATATACAGGACCATTTTAGCTTAGTATGTGGCGTCGAATTAATTATCCATATGAATTCATCATGGTTTATTATTGAATTATATTAACTTAAGTTAAGCACAGGTTTGTTGTTTTCTAAACACACTTCCCTCTTTCTTTGTCCAGAAATGCGTGCCCTTCATTCCGTACATCATCTACCGGCTCGTGTTCGCCCTCTACTTCGTAATCACACTCGTCTACTTCGTGGTGGCCTATGCCGACTTCATTGGCGCGAAATTCTTCATCTACCTGACCGACTGGACTTACATAGTCGCGGCCTTCTATCAGTGCTTGGCCGTTGTCAATGCCCTGCTGGACCAGAAAAAGCGACGCAGAAATGACGATGTTGAAGGTAAATTTTTACAATGGGACTAGTATAGCGTAATAGGGGTTGGGGCAGTCTATGCCTCGCTCCCTGACAACCTTCTAATATAAAAAGTTAGAAAAAAAAGTTTATAGGCATAATGCCTGGCCCGTGGATCCCACCTGTTATGAACATTAGCCCCCCCCCCCCCCCCCCCCCCCGTCCTCTGAGACCAACCTTATACTACCAGATATGTCATTTATGATTTGTTGCATCCCTCCTCCCCCTCTCTAACGAAATTAATCAAATCAGTCTCAAATCAGAATAAAAAAGCTCTCTGCTCGGTAATGTATATAAATTGAAACGCGGTATATTCATGGATTGTACTAGCATTCGACGCACTCAGCACAGTACGTTACGATTGCTGGCAATAATGCATAACAATTCAAATATTGAGGCAAAATAGAACTTTAATTTACAACTTCAAGCATTTTGTATACGGTCCATTTCGAAATTACAGCGTGAAATAAGTTTCAGATTCAAAATCAAATTAATAATTCACTATATTATTCGTGTTATATCGTGCTCTACAACACGCTTAACAGCCAGTGGGTTTCCTGACAAGCATTTTTGCCTTTAAAAAAAAATAGATGTATATATTTTTTCGTTGAAAATAATTAACTTTTGAAAATCATATGATTCTGAACAGAGCGGTTCCGATACCAGCTCCATTGGCTGTGCCTGAACATCTGCGCCACAGTATCCATCATCGTGACGGTCGTCTACTGGGCAATCATTCGGCCCCTAATGGAAGACAAACTCTCCATCTTCCTCGATGTCAGCATCCACCTCCTACCCTGCGTCGTCTGCCTCGTCGACGTCACCATCACCCCGGTCGTTATCCGTTTCGCCCACGTTGTCTACCCGCTCGCATACTGCAGTATATATCTCATCTTCGCCGTTATTTACTGGGCGGCTGGAGGCACCGATATACTGGGCAACCCGTTTATTTATCCGATCCTCGACTTCGGGAACGAGCCCGGCATCGCGGCCGCGTCAATTGCGGGTATTTGTCTGGTGACACTCCTGGCCCAAGCTGCTCTGAAAGGACTGTGCTTGCTACGGGTGCGATGCCTTGGAAGACATGAAAGGCGGTCGAATGAAAGGTCATCCAGGAACCATACCGGCCACCATGTCCTCCAGAGTGAATTAGACACCATGGATCATATAGACACTGATAAACAAAACTAGAGGTCGTTGAGACCTTATACTACCAGATATGTCATTTATTATTTGTTGCATCCCTCCTCCCCTCTCTAACGAAATGAAACAAATCAGAGTCTCAAATCAGAATCACACTCCTGGCCCAAGCTGCTCTGAAAGGACTGTGCTTGATACGGGTGCGATGCCTTGGAAGACATGAAAGACGGTCGAGTGAAAGGTCATCCAGAAGCCATACCGGCCACCATGTCCTCCAGAGTGAACTAAAGACCAGGGATCATGTAGACACTGATAAACAAAACTAGAGGTCGTTGGGACCGACGTCATGCATGGTTGGAATACAAAACCTGTAACCTCTGTACAGAGGTCGGATGTCTGTTTACTAGCCACATTTTATTGATTCCCTTAGGTGGTCACTATATACAGGTGTTGGTATATTACGCACCCCCTTGACAAATCTTTGGCAGTTCTATATAGTTTTAAAATTTCCTTGGTTTGGTGATCCCTTGCAGTATGGAATGTTGTATTTATTGTGCTGAAGTGTCAAGAAGGGACCACATAAATCGTGTGATGAAAAATACATAATTAATGTAATATCGTACTGTATTTTGATAGGTTCCGTTACACAGTTTTGTTCAACTCAATATGCCTCGTTCCATTTGACCTTGTTAGAGAATAAAAGTTATATAATGTACAAACCAATATTTGTATTTATTTATTGTAGGTACATACCTGTGTAGGTATACTATTTTTATGTAACACCTGCGAACACTTGTGGTTTGAAGGTAATCTTTACTACATGTGTTGGTTATGGTTATATTTCGAAACTTTATTTATGATGGCTATTTTTATCACTTCTTAGTGTGCGTGCATTGATTGAACTTAAAAAAAAAAAATCATTCAATATCAATGTAGTTGTTAATTGACTTTGTGAATTGATTTTGTTAACTAAATGCTGGAAAACGTATATTTATGGACCTATTAGGTCTATTAGTAAGTGTTAATATCACCACAATTAACCAAATAATGATATACCGGTAGTTGAATATTCGTGTTCTATACAACTATATTAATTCTGTTCGTGGTGATGCTTTTTTAATTCATGGCTAATACCAAAGATATAAATACATTATAAGAGGAATTATATTTTGTATCATTATCGTTTATCATTATCACTGGCGTAGATCCTAACGTAATACATATTGTTCAGCGGGGGATGAATGAATAGATCCCCCCTGAACAATAGGTATCAATTACAGATCTACGCCAGTGATCATTATGCATATTATAATCGTTATGTTTCACAATAAAATACGCTAATAATATTCAGAAGTCGCCAATTTAATGTCTTCTTTAATGAGTCATTATATAATTATACAGCCAAACCTGTCTTCGTGGCCACCTGTCTATAACATCCAACCTGCCTACGTATAGTATATTATGATCATTACGTTGCGGGGGTGTGATTTGGGGCACGTTTATAAAAGGGGTTACGCTTTATGTATCTCTTCTCTTACCCTTTTTCTTCGGTATGTTGTTCATGACTAATAACTGGGGGGGGGGGGGGGGAGGGGAGGGGGGGGGGGCAGTGGCGAAGAGTGGTCCGACTGATTGGGGGCACATGAATAAAGGGGGCACATTTTTGTTCGGTATTCCTTAAAGGGTGACTAAATTAAAAAATTTAAAGACTTTGGTTTATCTATAATAATGAAAACATCACATATCTGTTGACTCTTGGCAGAACGTTTTAAACGGGGGGAGATGAAACCTGTGTAATCGCATTGAGATGTGTTCTCTTTATTTGTGAATGCAAAGCTTACCCCTTATTATTTTAGAACCTGTAAGGAGAAACAAAGTAGATTGCAATGGATCGGCCCTCTCCAAACTCAACCCCTGAACAACTTGCTGCGTTAGAACGGAACCTGACGGAAATTGTTACACGGGGAGAGATGAAACTTGTGTAATCGCATTGAGATGTGTTCTCTTTATTTGTGAATGCAAAGCTTACCCCTTATTATTTTAGAACCTGTAAGGAGAAACAAAGTAGATTGCGATGGATCGGCCCTCTCCAAACTCAACCCCTGAACAACTTGCTGCGTTAGAACGGAACCTGACGGAAATTGTTAGACGGGGAGGTGGGGGGTCATGGGGGGGCGCTTGACCCCCCAAATAAATTCAAATCATGGCTTTTATCTAATTCGATAAAAGTGATTGAAAGAAAAGAGTATTTCTTTAGACAAGAAAACTCAGATCTTACTTCATGTCAAGTCAAATTTCCTTCCCAAGTATGCACCAGATTGCATAATTTCAATTAAAACATTGCAAAAGCACCTTTACCGTGCACCCACCTACCATCACACCCTCCCATCACCCTTCCCCCTCTCGGTTATCGTTTCGCTCCCTCGGGAATCGGTCTTGTATACGTCTGGAATACAATGTTCATGTTTTGTCATAAAATAATGCTTTTGATGCACTGTTTGAACTGAATATGTCACTTTGCGAATATTATTTTGGGGGTGCATTTTTGTTTTTCTTCACGAATCAATCATAACCTCTTCTGGTTAAGAATCATGACGATGATGACGCACTAACGCACCCCGGGGGCGGGGGGGGGGGGGGGGGTACTCACGTATATTGGGTATACGGGGATGTGCCGTTGGGAAGGGTGACTTTTACAAGAAAGATCCTTAGACATGGGTCCCATTTTCATTTTTAAAATCCTTAGACATGGGTCCCTTTTTTTCATTTATTCCTTTCCCCTCTTTTCTCCCTCATTGTTCCGGGATTTTGGGATTTGCCGATGTGAAATTGCTAAAATTTTCAAGCTCGCTCCGCTCGCTCGCATACATGATATTTCACAACCTCGGGTGTTATATAACGCCATATCATAATTAATAAAACGAATATACCCATACAATATTGAAACAAATGACAATTTTCCGCTGTGAAATTGCTAAAATTTTCAAGCTCGCTCCGCTCGCTCGCATAAATGATATTTCACAACCTCGAGTGTTTATATATTACCCTTCATAACGCCATATCATAAGTAATAAAAACGAATATACCCATACAATAATATTGAAACAAATGGCAATTTTCTCGCTGTGAAATTGCTAAAAAATTTAAGCTCGCTCCGCTCGCTCGCATTATCAATATTTATGCAAATTACCGCATCATAATTGAAGACTATTCACTGTTTTCAATCATTTGAAAAATTGAGAATTTCACCTCCGATATGCACCAGATAGCTCCATTCTAGTGTAAAAATTGCCCTCCCCCCACTCGGTCGCTTCCCTCAATTTTTTACACTTTCGCCCTCCATAGGAAAATACCCTGGCGCCGCCCCTGTAGTATGGTACAGTTCACTAATAATACAAAAATGCATCCAAAAAAATGCAAAATGATTGGCCATTGTATTATATTACAGCTAAAAAATGTAATATTTAAAGTTCGAAATCCTCAGACATGGGTCCATTTTTCACAAAAAATCCTTAGACATGGGTCCATTTTTCAAAAAAATCCATACACATGAGTACCTATTTACAGCAAAAGGACCCTTGGATGTGGGTAAGGGTTGAGATGTCTCAGCCGCACAACCCCGTCCGACTATAATCTGAGTACCCCCCCTCCCCCCCCCCCCCCCCGGACAACGCACATTATACTAAATGTCGTCAAGTCAGAATTTCCTTTCCAGGTACATGTATGGACCAGATTGACAGTTTCAAGTCCAAAAATGCACAAGCTCCCACCCCCACCCCCCGCTCAGTCGCTTCGCTCCTTCGCAGTGGCGGATCTACGGGGGGGGGGGGGGGTTTAGGGGGTTTAAACCCCTCCCCTTGGGCTGCCAAGTTAAATTTGTGATGTGGAAAACATCACTTACGGGGTCAAAATAGCAAAAAAAAAATCGCCGCTTCGCGCCATGCTCCGCATCGTCATTGGGTCACCCCCCCCCCCCCCCCCCTTAGCAAAAAAAAAGCTAGATCCGCCCCTGCTTCGGGCTTGGTCGCTTCGCTCCCTCGCAATATCCGGTGGTGATATCCGGATTTGGTTCTGCCCCCCAAAAAGTTTTTGCTCATTACGCCACTGGGAGAGATGAAACCTGTGTAATCGCATTGAGATGTGTTCTTTTTATTTGTGAATGCAAAGCTTACCCCTTATCATTTCAGAACTTGTAAAGGAGAATCACAGTAGACTGCGATGGAATCGCCCAACCCAAACTCAACCCCTGAACAACTTGCTGCGATAGAACGGCACCTGACGGAAACTTACTACGGGGATACACGAGATCCTGCAATGGAGATCCACGAAAGCAAGTAAATATACACATTTTGTATTTGACTTTCAATATTCAAAGTCTATAAATTATAAATGTGTATTTTGTATGTCTGCCATGGGCCCATAATGCTGGTACATGTGTTAGTGAAACCCTTTTCGCCCCTCCCTTTAAACAAAATAATGTTGGAGCTTATCAAAATGGATGCTTAAATTGTCATTCCATAAGTTTGGGGCACACTCTATGTAAATCCTCATTTAACGATGATTATGTTCGCTACTGTCTGGTCATATGATATTTTCAAAACATGTAAGGGAGGTGCGCTTGCAGTGCTTTACCTTAATGATCATTGATACATTACTACTTGGGTGATTTAATAATAATTCAATTTTCTTTTTAGATGGCTGGCAAAATGTGCCGACAGAGTGACAGAAGGGAGGTCTAACCTGCGATGGCTCGTTCCACTCTGTGAGAAATCACCCGCAATGAAATGGTATGTGAAACTAACGCCTTGGACCAACCAGTTGCGGTATAATTAAAATGATTATCAAGTTAAATTGTCTTGTTTTCGTGTATATATGTTGTGCCATTATTTTGTGTAACATGGCACTTTTACATGATTTCACTTGTGTAGGCCTTAACGCCGATTATTATATATTTATCAAACGGTCTGATTTACCGTTTCTGATTCTAAGTGGAATTGTCTTTGATGGGCGATAGTTTCATGAGATTTTGTTTGGTTTTGTCCTATATATAAAGGTTATATGACCAGGGGCATCACGTGATCGGAGCTGAACTGGTCGGTAAAGCAATCGAGGAGTTTTTCGACAAGTACGACATCAAGTTCACCAAGTCGGACTTGCCCGGACTGAAATTCGGCTGCCTTTACCAGGTAAGTACCAAAGCGCATTCGATTAATTATGTTTTTCAATTTTTAGATTAAAGGTGCACTTGTAAAGTGTCTAACTCCACAACTAACTTTTTCGAATGCCCCTTTAGTATGACGATATCTATCATTGATAATCATTCAGCTCAAGAGCGTTATGAACGGTCATAAACCTCATACACGTCATACAGTAATTCGTAGTAAAAGCTGACGCAAATGTTCGCTATTTTAACCAGGAAAGCAATGTTCTTTCTCAATGAAATTTTCACACATCATTCGTACATATCTTTCAATGATTTTGGTATAGGATTGAAGTCTCAAATATCATTTTGGGCAATATCTGACACTTTACAGGTGCACCTTTAAGTGAAATAAATGAAGCAAAATATAACCGTAAAGACAGTCCGTATAATAATATACAATTGCCTTTCCTTTCAGAGCGAGGACAAGAAAATACAGATCTTCAAATGCAACTTTTTCGATATAACACGGTAAGTGACTACCCAGCAAACACAAAACGTTTACAGAACGTTTACAAAACGTTTTTATTAGGTTCCATAGGTCTTCGTCTTTAATGAACCTTTACAGAACGTTCTTAAAACGTTCTGCTGGTCCTTGCACTTAAAAGCAAATACATGAAAGGTTTTTTATTGGTTTTTCTAACGTTTAAACAACGTTCTAAAAACGTCCATTTGGAACGTTCTAAAAACGTTTTCAACCTTCCACAAATAAACGTTTTAAAAACGTTTTCACAGAACATCCAAATAACCAACTTTGAACCTGTTTAGAACGTTCAGAAAACGTCCAATTGTTAGTTGGGTAAGTGCTTACTCAAGTAAAGTCCTTGATTTAAATTTGAACATTCCATGCATTGATAGTTTACTTCCATAATGATAAATTACAATTGTATGACAATGTATAAACGTATGATGATAAGAAGTATTTTGGATTAGTGAACATGTTATACAGTTATTGCATGTGTATTGAAGCTTATAACAAGTAGTATAGGTTTTCCCGCTCAATTTCGCGATTGTGTCAATCCAATTGATAATAGGAGCAAACGAATTCGCGCGAATCGCGATGGCCGTGTCAAAGCAGCATTCGAATTCGTAAATAGTCGTTCAAAATCACGTAGGAGCAAGTGAATTTGCACAAAGAGCATCCCTTTTCATCAATGGTCATTCGAATTTCGCGAAAGGACAGTTGACAGTTGGCTGCACATTCGCGAATTCGAATGCCCATAAATGAACTTCTGTGCATATTCACAAAAGCTTATGCGTATGCATGAATTCGCTTTGGAAGACCGATACCAACGATTACGTGGCAATGCATGAATTTGAATGACCCTTAATTAATTCGATTGAAAAAAGTATAAAATTGAGCGGGAAAACCTATATTAAAAGCTCTATTTCTCTATACGGGGATTTAATTGATGTGGAGCTAAACGCAGTTTCAATGGAAAACACTCGAAACAGAGACTAATTTTCAATATAATGATTAGTATATTTCGATTTTGTATTGGTATTCATTTTCATTAATTTGGAATAAACATGATAAAAGGCGAACTTATTACGCTACAGTTGCTTGAACGACCCCAACGACTATAATTGACTATGGTTCATTGATGAGAATCATCATTAATCAATAAATGAATATCAATACAGATAAATATTTACCATGCTTTCGATATGTTAACCGTTTACTTTGTCAGGGATCTGATTGGGGGACCCATCGACGCTGTGTGGGATCGCGGCTCACTGCAGGCCATAGCTGGAGAAGACACCAAGAGGTAATGGAGAGGTCATGTATAGAGGTCATAATATTGGTCATGAAGAGGACATGATTATAGAGGTCATGTAAAGGGTATTTATAGGTCATGTAGAGGACATTTAGAGGTCACGTAGATGACATATATAGGTCATGTAGAGGTCATGTAGAGGTTAGTAATATATAGGTCCTGTAGAGGTTATGTAGAGGTCATAATCATGTAGTGATTATTTACAGGTCATGTAGAGGTCATATATATAGGTCCTGTAGAGGTTATGTAGAGGCAATATAGATGTTAATGTAGAGGTAATATAGAGGTCCTGTAGAGGTCATGTAGAGGCCATGTGGCTGTCATATATATGTCAGGGTCATATATAGGTCCTGTAGAGGCAATATAGATGTCATGTATAGGTCATATAGAGGACCTGTAGAGGTTATGTAGAGGTCATAATTATATAGGTCATGTAGAGGTTATAATATATGGGTCATGTATATAAAGGCAATGTGAGGTCCTGTAGAGATCATGTATATAAAGAGGTCATGTAGATGTCATGTCGAGGTCTTTGAGAGGTCATGTAGACCGGTTTTCAATAAATTCAAACGTGAATGTTTATTATTTGAGGTAACATGACGAGCTATACGGTTATTTCATAAACATATACTCGCAATTATGTTAGTACTTTAACTCCAACTTGCATAACATTTCGGCTCGCGCCTTAGACTCTGAGACAGACTTTGATTATTCAATCTATAATATTACTCGTTTTTCATAAGACTCTAAGCAAAGGATGTTCTCAATAACCTGGATGTTAAATTGCCTGATGAAAAATAGGAAACTCTCTATTATGCCATAATGTACATTGTACTGATATGTAAATTACTTAGTAATTAAAACTAAGTTTTAAGTGGTAATTTGTGAAAATTTATAGTTTCTAAATCATATTCAACCCCGCACAACGATCATATACACAGGTACAGTGAAGTCATCCTTTCGCTGCTACCACCATCTGGGAGGATTCTTGCAGAGACATTTGATGTGACAGAAGTCGTGACCAGAGCAGCAGCGAAAAGAGAATCGCAGGCGACTGCATCAGAGACAGCAGATGCAGCCTGTAGCCATGGTGACAAGGAATCTCATAAACTTGAGGCGGAAGAGAGTCTTTCTCACTCAGTTACTCCTGCCATTTTCCAAGAACTTTACGGTAATACTCATATTTTGTTTTATTGTTATTATTACTATTGGTGGTGGTGGTGGAAGTATATATTAGTAGTAGTAGTAGTAGTAGTAGTAGTAGTAGTAGTAGCATCATCATCATCATCATCATCATCATCATCATCATCATCATCATCATCATCATCATCATCATCATCATCATCATCATCATCATCATCATCATCATCATCATCATCATCATCATCATCATCATCATCATCATCATCATCATCATCATCATCATCATCATCATCATCATCATCAGTAGTAGTAGTAGTAGTAGTAGTAGTAGTAGTAGTAGTAGTAGTAGTAGTAGTAGTAGTAGTAGTAGTAGTAGTAGTAGTAGTAGTAGTAGTAGTAGTAGTAGTAGTAGTAGTAGTAGTAGTAGTAGTAGTAGTAGTAGTAGTAGTAGTAGTAGTAGTAGTAGTAGTAGTAGTAGTAGTAGTAGTAGTAGTAGTAGTAGTAGTAGTAGTAGTAGTAGTAGTAGTAGTAGTAGTAGTAGTAGTAGTAGTAGTAGTAGTAGTAGTAGTAGTAGTAGTAGTAGTAGTATTATTACAGTAGTAGTAGTAGTAGTAGTAGAAGTAGTAGTAAGTAGTAGTAATAGTATATTGTTATTATTATGTGTATTTATTTTCATTTTTATCATCATCATCATCATCATCATCATCATCATAATGATTACAGCACCAATATGCATATTTCTCCCCTGCACAGGTGAAAGATGCACAATTGAAGTCCTGGCCACAGAGTGCTGGAAGGACTGGGAGGGCCATCCGTGTGATCAGGACCAACCTCCCGTCTGCGACAACACTATCCGCCTTATCACACTCATCAAGTAATCAGTCTGTTATGCAGTGGCGTAGCGAGCCCCCCCCCCCCCCCCCCCCCCACCCCCATAGCACCATTCGCCTTATGAATCTCATCAAGTAATCAGTCTGTCATGCAGTGGGCGTAGCGAGCCCCCTCCCCCCCCCCCCCCCCCCCCACCCCCACAGCACCATTCGCCTTATGAATCTCATCAAGTAATCAGTACATTGCGGGACCACAGCAATGAAGTTGCTGAGCGATTTTCTTGCAATTCTGCTGGATTGGGCCAATTACCCCGTTTCAATATATTTTGTGTATATTTGACTTTTGCTGATTTCGAAATTAACAAACAAACAAACAAACAAACAAGCAAACAACGAATGTCCACTTCTGCTGGCGTGCTTTGTGTGCCAATAAATGGGGGGAGGGGGCTGCTGCAAGCCAGGTATATAGGTCATATTCAAACTTCACTTTTAAATAATAATTTTGCGTTTTGCACTTTTCGTATTATACTGAAATATTAGTAGTTGTATTATAAATCATATGAGGCTTCATATTAGTATTCATCTTGCTTACAATGGTAGTTTGTTAACTTGTAATTCGGTATGTCATATTATTTGGACTGTTTTCCAAGTTGATTGATGTACAATGTATATACACAGCCTACTTAACTAACATCAGAATAATGTAAACTATTGTATTGTATTTTTTTAAATTTCATTGTGTATTTGTTATTGTTAGTTTGTTTAGAAGAAAAACAAACTTTAAATGTAATGAAATCAAATCAAAATTGTCAACAATGTTTGCTTGTTAGGCAAGAATACCAGATAGCCTACGGACATCTGCATTTTTGTTTAACCCGCGGAAGACTTTCAGTGTTGGTGTTACATGCATTCTACGCTGAACTCAACCCGAGTATTTGGGGGATACGTCATAAATGGGTTAAGGAACTGGCGTAGCGTGGTCGAAGTGAAGGGCAGGGGGGGGGGGGGCACGCACAGTATTGGCGAGGGCAAACATTATGGTTTTTTTTATTTGTTAAAAAATGTCAACCTCAAGTTTGTTCTTGTTAGTGTAAAATTATTGGGGGGCATGTACCCCGGTGCCCCCCCCCCCCCCCCCCCCCACCCACCCGTAGCTACGCCACTGGGTTAACCTGTCATTATGTGCGACGTTTCGCGTCTGGATGGCTGAAACGACTGGTGAAAGAATAGTAGAGCGTTTAGCATGCTGACGCTGCTCGTGTGATAGTCTTGTTTGACAGTCGTTCCTGCAATTCAGACGGCTGGCCTGGTCACTAAGCCTAAGACCAAGTATAATTATGCAAATTATGTAAAGAACAAATCAGTACAGACTGTATTAAATTCGTCTGCATGTATTCAATAGTACCTAACTAGTAAATGACACGATAATTATGTAAAATAAGATCATTTGTTTTGGACCCAAATGGACATGATGGAAGAACAGGACTAATTTTTAAATGTTTTTGAAACAGGCTATCCAACCGATTTTCTATACATATCTGTACATATTTACGTATTTTATGATTTTGAAAAGCGCTATGCGTTATATTTGTATTTGAACTTGGTATGTACGTACATGAATAATGAATTTTCGGACATGAATAATGAATGTCCGGGAATGAATACAAACAAACATACTTCACAACTATTGGGTGAATCTCGCCGTAAAAATTAATAATATAGGAATTTATGTCATGATTGTAGTCTGCTTCAGCTTTTAAAAGTTACTCCCTTTATAATATGCATTGTATCGTATAAAGCATTCGTGTTATATCCACAATATGCAAACGTTTTTTTAATATTGAAATTATTAGAGGTAGATTAGTTATTAGTTTGTATATATTATGTATGATTATTAATGCATACTTAGTAATCAAAAAGCTGTTTATGTTCATCGTTGCCTATATTCATAAATTTTGACCATGAAAAGAAATCAATCAAATCATTAGTAGATTGTAGTTATTGTAAAAGTATTTTCTTCATTATCGCACCAAAGATGCCAATAAAGAAGATGATAACGCTAAGACGTCACCAAAATGTACTACATAGTCATTATTTGTGTCGTAAAACTCAGTGCCACTATAACAGATATTGCTATCCGGCGGGGGGGGGGGGGGGGGGGGGGGGGCAGGGCTGGAAAGATGTGCCAATGCATATGTATATGGGATAAACAATTCTACAGAGGAAAATTGTCCACCCCAAAACAACAGTTGACTACAACAATATGTACACTACTATTACTACAACTACAACTTCTACAACAACTACAGCAACAACTATAACAACTATAATAAAGCAATTAAGCCAAAGCAACACCATCCCATTATACAATTGTAATTATAAAAAGTTCGAATCATCGGGGAGAAAGTGCCGTAGACGGGTTGGCTTGTTATTAGGACTTTTACAGACGAGTTCACAACGTCTGCGACCGACATTTAGTTTCACAATCCGAGAGACGCAGTCAGAGTAATGCCCGGCGCAGTCAGAGCCGACTCGACCCGATCCGACTGACTTTTAGCCTGATTAACTCAGTATGTGCTGCCTCAGGACTCCGTTTTTCCAGTCAAGTGCCAGTCGGAGGTCATTCGAGGCCGATTCAACATGTTGGATCGGCTCCGACTGAGCGAAACTGAATCTAGCCTGACTGAAAACCAGTCGTACCCGGCGCAGATAGAGCCGACTCGACCCGATCCGACTGGTTTTCAGCCTGATTAACTCAGTATGTGCTGCCTTAGGACTCGGGTTTTTCCAGTCAAGTGCCAGTCGGAGGTCATTCAAGGCCGATTCAACATGTTGGATCGGCTCCGACTGAGCAAAACTGACTCTAGCCTGACTGAAAACCAGTCGGATCGGGTCGAGTCGGCTCTGTCTGCGCCGGGCTTAATGCCCTCCGCACACAGAGCCGAATCGACCCGGTTCAGGTTCAGCTCAGTAGGCTATATACGTTGCGTCAGGATTCCTGTTTTGCCGGTCAAGAGCCAGTCGGAGATCATTCGAGGCCGATTCAACATGTTGAATCGGCTACGACCAAAGTCTTTGCTTTTGTTTTACAACATTTAGAACAATCTGATTGATTGGTGAAAATGGAGAGCGCTGCTAAAAGCAATTATTATTCTGCTGCGTCATTTTTATCAAGTTTTACATGATTTAATGCAATGTTGAAGCGATTCGTGGTTTTTTTTTCTCCGACTGTTATATATTTTTTAACATTTTGTATAATTTGTTTGTATTATTTCAGAAACGATATTGTGATGTCATTGCAGGACATAACGACCGACGAAGACCGGAAGAGGTAACATGGTGACACATTGGGGTAGCTATACGGGGAGGGGGACAGCACCCCCCCCCCCCCCCCCCCCTCCACACCCGTTTCATATCTGTTGCATTGTCATATGCCATATTTCTGCCTTGAGATGATGGAGAGCTCCTGCACTAGGATGAATTGAGAACAAGTAGGGTGTGTAAGCCAAAATCAACATTATGAATATTTACTCTTCAATAATTGGAACCTAACAACACCGATAGTATATAACATGCCATAATATATGGAATAAATGTAATGAAACGTGCAGATACCAATAAACCTGGGTCGTTTATATATAATTTGTATATATAAACTCTTCTTTCCAAGTTGTTTTTTTTTGGGTTGAGGGGCAGGGCAATTTTTACTTTGTCAGGGGACCGATGGGGATGGAGCTAAAATTTGGGGGATATTCATAATTATGCTGGTTCATGTATTAATCCATTGATCAAACCAGCCTAGCTTCCACCTCTCTGATTGAATCATAAACGCACACAAATGCAGTTACGGAGAGGTTATACTTTCGCTGCTAGCACCATCTGGGAAGATCCTGGTCAAGACATTCAAGAAAACAGGAGAAAGAACCGGAGAAGGGCGGAGAAGGGACGGGAGGAGGAACCGGAGAGGCAACACCAGAAGCACCACGTACAACCGAATCCGAGGCATCATCGACTGCCAGCGGAGAGCCTGAACAACATGATCGGGGTGGATTCGAAGTACGATCAGTTACTGCTGCCGTATTTCAAGAACTTTACGCTAATTCATGGGGCTTTTGGGCACAGTTATCACTTACAACTTTGCACTATCCAATATTTCCTCTTACTCTCTGAACAGGTGCAAGATGCATCATCGATGTCCTGGCCAAGAAGTAATGGGGAGGCACGTGTGACATCGTGACGGAGGACCAACCACACTTTTGTGTCAACACCATCCGCCTCATCACACTCAAGTGACCAGTTCCAGAACAAGAATACACTACTGAACAAACACAGAGTGCCATAGTGTCAACACACTATGCAAAAACACACTGTGAACAAAGTGTGAACAGACTGTGATCACACCGTGTACAAAGTGTAAACACACTGAAAAAAAGTGTGATCACACTGTTAACAAAGTGTGATCACACTGTTAACAAAGTGTGAACACACTGGGTAGACCATGTTACATTCGACCATTTTAACAGTGTTGACACTCATCACATTTACACACTGTGAGCACCATATCATCATAGTGTGATGCACAATGTGAGCACAATACATGTAGTTTACACACTGTGAGCGCAGGATAAATCAGTGTGTTCATAGCGTGTGTTTACATTGTGATCAGTGTGATGAGTGCCCGATGAGTGTTGACACTGTTCAAATGCTCACATAAAACAGTCTACAGTGTGTTCACACTGTGTTCTGCCCAGTAGGGTAGGGGTGAAGGGACGTAGCCAGCATGGAGAGTGGAGACAAATTTCTTTTTTATTATTTAATTAATACTTTATGGACAACTAGAGAATAATTGAAATTTAATGGAAGCTATACAATTTGATATGTAAATATAATGTCTCACAGCATTTTATCGGTCCTTCTGTTCATGACTGTACACAATACAGCTAAGCATGGTAATCAGTATGTCATCATTTCATTTTCAGCAAGGTTTTAGTTTGTTAAGCAAGAATGCAAGACACATCAAAGACCTCATTGGCATATGAACTTTGGCCCTAACAACATCAGTGAATTTAACACACGATCGGTAGTTTCAGATACAGTAATACATGTGTATACTAGTGACCACCTAAGGGAAACAAGAAAAGTGGGCCATTGTAGACAGGTGCAGCCTATAAACAGGTTTCATAGAATTGCTTTTCTTTCGGTGGCTACTATAGGCAGGTTGACCCATATGACAGGTATGACTGTATGGGTTAAATTCAGTCAATGGACTAAAGAAATCATGTCAAATTATAAGAATCTAAATGATACCTGCTGGTTAGAATTTGGGTGTAACATATTTGTATAGTATAATTATACAAATTTGCAAATTTTGACATTTTGCTTGTAAAAGACTTCATGAAGAATTTAAAATGAAATCATGATAATTTGATAATGCATACTCACGACATGGTTGCGTACCTGCAAATATTGGGAACTTTAAATATTTGATCAAGAATATGTACGCCTCCATTTGTTTACTGAACAAATGAAAATGTGTTGTATTACATACAGTTCATGCACTTTTAGCAGTATGTTCAGACAAAGAATACAAAGGGGAGAAATCTTTCTGTCATACATTACTCTTTTTGTTGTGTCACAGACCACCGATGTTAACAACCATTTCAGACTTTGTACTTATTGTAAATAACTGACTATTATGTTTGAACACCTGCATTATTTCTAATTGGAATACATGATTGGAAGTGGGTTCGACACGTACATTGCATGCATCGTATTCATAAAACCACCCTGGCTTTAACAGTTCAATTCTTAGTCTAGTTTAGATAATAGGGCAAAGAATGCAACAAGCGATTATTTTAGTTGCCATCTAGGGTTAACTTGGTATGATTGCCCTGATAGGCCCTGGTATGCAAACAAATGTTAGCCAGATAATTTCTTCCAGTCAAATAGCTTGGTTTAAAACAATTCTATACAGAGTTTGTATGGGCATGGTGCTGTGTAAATAGTAAAGATAAAAGAAGACAAAATCTGCTGGCTTCAGTTTACCGACATACATCCTTACATGCAAAGTTGTCTCTTTAAGTATGTTACCTAACAGTCCGTGAGATGCTGATATTCATTTGAGTATGTGATAATAGAAACTTTTTCAATTTGAACATAGACATAGTTGACTGCTAAATATGACATCACCTTGTAACAATTTTAGAAATTAACCTTTTTGCCTCGAGGCCCAGACAGGCAAGTAAAAACAAGATTGTCCACTTCTAGTGGCCCAAAACAAGGAGAAACATAACAAATTCTGTTACATGTGCTTGCCCGAATGGGCCAGTAGTATTTAGGATCAATTAAAATTGGTGGCCCAAAGCTAATTTTTAGTGGCCCTGGGCCAGGGGCCTATGCTAATTTCGAGCACTGCCTTTAAGCAATGCATATATGCATCCTGCCACTTCACACATCCACTGGCTATATGAAAATGCTGGGCCACTTTGGCTCTGATGTTATCCTCAATCCAGCCGCATTTCTCACCTGTGTTTGTCACAACTTACTCATGAAAAGAAATCAAACTTGCACTGAGCTAGAGTCAATATGTAGGGTCAAAATGATGGGCTTGCCATCGCCAATTCCATACTGCCCAGGTACCTGAAGAGTAGGGTGATGACGACAAAACACATGAAGTCTCAAAATTATCTCTCTTTCTCATATTTCAATTGTCTTTGAGAACAAATCAATCCCACAGTCTGATAGCTTGTTCTTTTCAAAAGTCTCAAAGTGGATACTTGAGTAGTAGCTCTTACATCATAAGTAAAGTTTAATGAGATTGGCACCGATTCCCGACGAAGTAAGAACACCAAGATCGGCGAAGAGTAACGTTATGAAGGCTGGTGGTGTGTGGTCTCATTTTAGAATCTCTCTGTTTCACAATATGCCTTCAAAATGAATCAATCCCACAAATTGCTGCTCTTTTCAAAAGTCTCAAAGCGGATAATTTACATAGCTTTTTATACATCATAGGTAAAGTTTAATGAGTTCATCGCTGATTCCAGATGGAGTAAGAACACCAAGATCGGTGAAGAGTAACGTTATGAAAGCTGGTGGCGTGTAGTCAATCAGTGGGTGCTCGTGGTTAAGGTCCACATTGTTCTTCAACCTTGAGGCTGGGTACTAAATATCAAAAGGGAAAAAGATAAGAAAATAATATTTCTGAGGGCTACTTTTCCAGCTTGTCTGCGTCAAACAAGAACTCTACACATACCACATACTTTGCATCATGGGAGAACTTAACCCTAAAAGGGCCGGGGTGAGGGGTGGAATCCATATTTGTAGGAGTGTGCTGTAAACTTCTCTTTTTACCATGGAATCCTTCAAACTGGATATATTTCATTATGTCCTTAGTAAACTTTGTCTTCAATATTATTATATTTATACAGGGTATTTTGTATCTTTAAGAGTATTTCATATAGTGTATTTCGTACAGGGTATTTGATGCCTATTACTGTGTAACATAATAATTGTTCCTAGTTTATTTTAACTAAATTTGTAACCAAATTACTAATTACATGTATATTTACCCCAGAAGATATCAAATGTACTTATTACTAGTGTTTGCATAGTTGATGATATAGTCAGAAAAAACTTGTACATTAAAATGGAGGTGACTTTTAATGACATTTTATATTTGTAAAGAAATTGTAGCTGGGTATACATCTGAAATTTTATCCTACAAGTAATTTTCAAAAGGCTGTTAATTATACATGTACATGAACATTAGATGACTGTCTGTTTTTTTTCTTCTTTTTTCTACAATATTGTCATAAAAGTTAACTTTCACAAAAAATATTTAATTGGGTTGAATTTTGTAAAAGAAAATGTTCAGTTTTAATAGTATGTATTTCACTTGTATACATTTTTTTCACAAATGTATCAAATTACTTTTTGTGCTAAAACAAATACTGAAATAAAATCGTAATACTCAAATCATCTGTATCTTTGTTTGCATTTCATTTTATCTGAATATCTTATGGGTTCAGAGGATATATCTGCATTGACGTAATGAGCTCATCCCCAAATCCATATACAGAGCTACCATGTTAAAAAGAGCTCTGAAATAAAAAAAAAAAACATCTTATATCAAGGTGAAACCTCATTATAAAGAACTCTGATATAACAAAACCATCTTATAACAAGGTAATGTTAATGGTCCAGGCAAGCACTTTATTTATTTTAAAACTGATATAACAATATACCTGAAGGTAATTTTCAAGGTCCCAAGGTCTTCATTCTAAATGTTGGTATGCTAGTCGCAACTTTCCTTCAGCAAGAAAATGTATCCACATTTGCTGCTCTCCACCCAGGTGTATAAATGGGTACCCCGAAGGATGGAATGAAGTTACTTAGCACTGTGTGCACCTATGAGGTTGCCTGGCTGGAATGCTCCCCAGGGAGTGAAAAATGTGCACTTTGTGTGCTGGATTGAGTGCAGTACGTATCTGATGACCGGGGTAATAATAGTGATGCACCGCGCGCGTTGAAAGACGGAACGTGCGCTATATCAGTAGCCATTATTATTATTATTATTATTATTATTATTATATGTAATAAAATATATACAAATTTGGCAAAACGTTCTTGAGATACTGAAAGGGTTTAAGGGATGGAAGGACAGATTGACAAACAACCCCCCAAAACATATCTACTCCTATTTTGTCTTCTAGTAATAAAATGAAATGAATCTCACCTTGTACTCATCTGGCACGTCTTGTTGGTTCAGTGGATATATCATCCGCACAAACTTGAAGCTTTCTGCGACCACATAGACGGGTTTGTTGGCAACCTTTGCACAAGTAGCTATCTGGTATGTGCCAATCTATGGGGACAAAAGAAATACACGAGAGTTCTTGTAAGTAATCAAATATCAACCAACTAAGCACCCTCCCCCCCCCCCCCAAATATTTTGACAAAACAATAACAAACATTAGGGACCAATTTTAACTAAATAAAGACTTATATAGGTGAGCCTCCCCCCCCCCTAACCCCCCCCCCCCCCAGGGAAACAAATTATAATCTATTTTTCAGGGGCAACTTTCCCCTGCATGAAAAGAGCAATGTTAAATTTGTTTTGAATTGAACTAAATGCACAATTACAGGGGCTCATTTCTGCTTTGAGGGGTTTTTTAAATTGAATTTTGAGGGGGATATGCCCAAAGCTGTCATGTTTTTTGTTCACTGGTGCCCACCCCCCCCCCCCACCCCCAATTAGTCTGTCCATGCTATGCCACAGAATCATCTAAATACTGTCTATGAGATATAGACCGGCAGCCCAGAGGTCTTTTGTGCATCGAAAAGCGTACTGATTGTTGAACATGGGCAATTCCACGCCAAAGTGGACATTTGACCAAAAATTTTACAAGCATTTTTATGATACAAATTTGGTATCAAATCAAAGCTTAAATTCTATATTTTTTGGAATTCAATGAGAAAATTTTAGTTTTACATAATTTTAGTTGTTTTACTTTATAACCATAATTGAACCCCACAAATTTGACATTTTTGTGACAAAGTGTTTTGATCCTGTGTTTGTTTTATATTTCCCCAGTTAAGCCTAAAATCCATTATTCTGACTCCCGAGATATGACTATTTCGTAAAATAGTAAATTTGTGTGATTTATTTGATTTGTTTTATATGCTTCAATGACTTCTTATTTTCAGCCTATGAAAATGTCCTTCCGTTACCAAAAAATCAATATTTTTAATTTTGTGGCTCACATAATTGTTAGATAGCAGACCAATCTTCAGTGCAAAGCAAGTTCAAGTAGGCCTTCCCATTGCTAACAATTGTATTACTCATTGTTTCTTCGTTAATTAATAAATAACAAAAGAAAATGTCCTTCCGTTACCATACACATGGTAACAGATGGACAAGGTACCTCATATTACATATTATGACAAAATTTATGTTCAAAAATTGGTCTCTCATATATAAAAACCCAAAATAATGAGACAATACCTGCAATGGCCAGCTATCAGTGGCGTAGCGTGGTCAGACTAGTAATTTTCTGTGTTTCAACCAATCAGATTTGTGCATTTAGAACATTTGATCTGGCTCACAATTGATTTTATCTCTTTCTGCAACAGGGCCCTTGTACCATGATGCCATTTGTCTGGATTTCTATTGTATGGGAATTAGTAGGTCTATTTAACTGTGGTGAGCCAGGGTGTGAATAGGCTCTGATCATGACTTTGAATAGGTCTTTTTTTATACAATACACCCCTATAGAATTCTTGGACATGGGTGTAGGTCTAAAATAATTAAATTTTACATGAAATTTGCAAACTAAAAACAAGGCTGTAGAAAAAGCAAGAAATAATATATCTCCAATTCTTTCATATGTTGTAGAAATTATATCAAGCCAAGATTTAAGCAAAAAAAATTCTCAAAATGATTTGATCCACGAGGTAAAACGGAAGGTCAAAATCTAAGGTCAAAGGTTATCGTATCCAAACTCGCTCATGCATGAACACAAATGGCATAAATGGGTTGCACATAACATCCCCAGTCCAATGACACCTTTACAAAATAAATTGACCCAACGGTTAATGGACAATGGCCATTTGAAAAATGGTGCCCATGCCCATTTCTTACAAAACTCCCCCATAAGAATCGACCATAGCGCCAAAACCATTGGGCGGATTGGGCTAAAACTTAAATATTTGCGCTTTTAAAGGTTGAAATATCATACATATCAAATATTAGCAAATATGAAGGGGGCTGCGATGAAAATTTTCAATTTTTTAAAGGTGATTTGACATGGAATGACCCTATCTGTGTCATATCATACATTATAGTCCATTATGTCCTTCCGTTACCGAACATTGGTCCGCTTTGTGTGAAATAACTCAAATATCTGCGGACAAATTTTAATCAAAGAACAAGTAAATGCTTCTTAACCCTTCAGAGAATGAAATGTGTACCCTTCAAATATTTTGTATTATTTAATATCACAGAGTTTTAGTTAAAACTGATTTGATAACAAAACCTTGTCCATTTTAGTGTCCTTCCGTTACCGACCTCATTTGTATGCATATTCAATAATGTGCGGAGATAAAAAAAAATTAAAACAATTATGGGACCTTAAAACTGTATGTTTTGGAAATATTGTATCAAAATAGACTGTTCTAACAACACAAGTATTTAAAAATGTCTTTCTTAAAATTGACAATTTGTGTCTGAGTGTCCTTCCGTTACCATGGATTGACCATGAATAAGAGCCATTGGAGCATGAAATATAGTAAGAAAAAAATAGAAATGTAAATGCTTGTGATGTCCATATGCTATCTATGATACAAACTCATTTTAGACCACAAAAGAGATGTTTCCTTCTCATAAATGGTCTTTACATTTCAAAATTAATTTTATTGTACAATTCCAATAGACTTTTCAGAGGTCCTTCCGTTACCGTCCTTCCGTTACCGAACACTGGAGTAATTAATTTCTCATAATTAATAAACCAATGTAGATATTTTTCTTTAAATGTGGTGTTATACCCTGTGAACATAAGGAAATTGACTAGTAGCCAACTTAACATGATAAACCTCGTAACTTCACAGAGATTGGGTCATAACTAAAAAAATTGAAAATCCATGTCCATTTTGGCGTCCTTCCGTTACCGGCCTCATTATTGTCCATATCTAATTTACATAATGCGGTCAAAATTTTAGAAATAGTGGAAATCAAAGGTGTCCCAACAAGGATCAAAGACATGCCATTTAGAATAAAAAATCAAAAGCAGGATCCTGGAATTATTTGATTGAAGTTCCAAAATTGTGTCTGAATGTCCTTCCGTTACCGTGGAATTGCCTACATATGCATATTTAGAGGAGAATGTAACAAATCCAAAAATATGAGTCTCCCGGGGTGTACCCGTGGATAAAGGGGTCCTTTGCGCCTCCAAAGTTTGACCCCTGGGGATTGTCCGATGCTTCTATTTGTTTGCGAATGTACCGTGTTCAACATCGCTGACTGCGGGGAGAGCGAAACAGAGAACAAAAGGATCACTGATGCGTATCTGGCAATTTTACGTTGCCTGTTTTGAAAGATGAAATACACGTTGATGCATTGGGGATTATATCCAAAACCTCTTGCAATTTAACACATATGTCTTATAGATTACAGAATACATATTGGATACAAATGTCATCCGTTAAATTACCCTGCAGATGCCTCTGAATATTGAAAATCGACTCGCAAAAGTTATGTTTAAAAAAGCTTCCACATTTCCCTACATAGAGGGACAAAATCTCTGCACAAAGTCAGACAAAAGGCAATTATATGTGTGTATTGGCATTCAAGCTGCATGTAGAGGCCAATACACCAGTGGCCGAGAGCACGATCATGACCCAGGACCAGACCTAGTTCCACTGATCTCTAGATATGCTTTACTGTTGAATGAGTAAGGGCGGTATGTGTGCTCTGCTACGTTCTATTGATTTGTACGTAATTCTAGCATATTGACATCAATGAGTTAGAGCCAATGATGCTAATTACCATGGTAAATGTCGCTGGTCCGTAATCGGGCCCCTGCTCCCTGTTCACAGTTACGTTTTTCACATGTGCAATACTACGGTGAAGTGAGAAAGACGTGTATTCATCGAATTGAAAGAACTGAATGGTTACTTATTATTCTTGTTACATCGATTAGAAATTCCTTGATGCAATGGTTGTAAAATTGTTCTCATGAAAGAGAACAAAAGATATCCCATGACAACCATCTGCCACTCTGAACACGACTGCACAGAGTAAAGGCTTATATTGATACATTTCTCTGTCACCGCAGTTGTCAACCCCCCCCCCCCCCCCCCCCCCCCCTCCCTCGCTATAGAGTACCGAAGTAGTGACGTCACATGCTTTTGTTATGGCATAGTAATGGTTCTAAACAACTTGTCCTTTCATTCTGGCATTTAGTAGTGGGTTGGAGCCGGACGATTGCCTTCTTAGCAACCGCTAGATCACCAATTCATTACTTGCCTGACATTGTTTAGAACCATCACCCATGGCAATGAATAGCTCTGACGTCACACTTCGGTACTCTATGCCATGCGCTCATATATTGGTTCCTCTGCATTCGGCTAGTTACTTTAGTTTTATACACGGGTGTTGTTTTAATGTGTGATATTCATTTGTAAGTGGAAGCCATGTTTGATCTTGTTTTGGTGATGGGGTTCATTCGAATGTATTTATATTGCCTTTGGCATATTCAAACGTGTTATCAATATGTATTCTGTAATCTGTAAGACATATTTGTAAAGTTGCAAGAGGTTTTAGATATAATCCCCAATGAATCAACGTGTATTTCGTCTTTCAAATCAGGCAACGTAAAATTTGTCGAAATTGCCAGGTACGCATCAGCGATCCTTTTGTTCTCTGTTTCGCTCTCCCCGCAAACAGCGATGTTGAACACGGTACATTCGCAAACAAATAGAAGCATCGGACAATCCCCAGGGGTCAAACTTTGGAGGCGCAAAGGACCCCTTTATCCATGGGTACACTCCGGGAGACTTATATTTTTGGATTTGTTACATTCTCCTCTAAATATTCATATGTTCAACAATCAGTACGCTTTTCGATGCACAAAAGACCTCTGGGCTGCCGGTCTAATATCTCTGGCTAGTGATTAGCATGTTTTTTACCACAATGACATTGTCATCATAATGTATTTTTAAAGACCCATACTCAGATATATATGAAAGAGAATGTGACTGACATTGAAGATGGGTTCGAAGGAAAGGGGTATGAATTTCCCATCATTACCTTATTAATAATGCCTCCACTTTCAACGATTCCCTCCGCCCCAACAATAACCAGGTCAATCTGTTCCATTAGATACCTGAAAATGAACAAAAAATAACAACAATTATATGGAGACTTTATCAACCATAGCACACAACAATTCTACCTAAAATCATTATAAAATTAATGCTTATAATACAACCTACATATAAGCCATACTTTAATTGGTTGCAACCTGTTCAGGGGGGTGTTTGTTTCACAAAGATTCTAAGTTGAACTTAACTCTAAGTTGGACTTAACTATTATGGAAAGCCATTTGTAGTCTTGGAATACATAATTTATATTCAAAAGCAACAAAGCAAGAATTTTAGACTTTTCATAAATGCTGCATCAAGAACATGAAATCTCCTTGATAATGGAAAATATTAATGATTTTAATCAACATTTTATGCCTTTGAAAAAGGACCTTTACAAAAAAATGTTAAAAGAAACTAATGGCTTTCCATACATTTTAAGTCCAACTTAGAGTTAAGTTCAACTTAGGATCTTTGTGAAACACCCCCCAGGACCATTCTGAAAATACTTTGACTGTAGTCTATGAAGAAAGCAAATCAAATAGCCTCAAATGGGTTAATACATTCTGTAATATAGTTGTCAGTGTTATTTACAGAACCGTTATTTTTATACAAGAGCCAAACGAGTCAAATTAGAAATGGTAATACTTTTATGACAGAATGTTAGTAAATTATCTTTATCACCATTATTATATTATCTTTGTTATCACATCTCATTTCATTTTCATTTTATTTCAACCAAATATCAAAATACATAAAATACAAGAAAATCAACAAATGGTTGAGGTGCCCCTTGAAAGCATAGCTTGTGACCGGGGCACCTTAAAAACATAATAAACTTATTAACTAAATACAATATACAAATAATTTCAAATTAAGCATATTAAGGCAAAAACAACTAATACATCTCAAACACACATTATAATCATACTTATAATCATACTTTTGAGCATCATTATCATTATTTAGACTCACCCTGCTGCTGAGTCCAGAACTACTACTGTGGGGATACCCAGGTCTTCAACCTCTTTGGCCATCTTCAGACTGCAACGGAAAAAGAGTTAAATAAAAAAAAAGTCACAAAATGTCTTGGTTGGGTCTGCAACTAATTTATATACTTATTAAATTACAGTTAATGATGTGTACTTTCACAAGAATTTCATTCATATATAAATGACATAAACACCATACATATTGCATTATTGCATAACAATTTTGTTACAATATTGATATGAGCACCGGTCTTATGTGTTTTCCCATACTTAGCTATGTATAAAGATTATTTGCAGGCATTCTGATTTTTTCTAATTCACAATAATGCCAGTGCTATCAAATAATTTTGCTAGGCGATATTATTTGTGCTCAATTCTTGTGAGAGAAAGACGGCCGACTTACCCCGATTTGTCCGGGCAAGATTCAGTGACAAAGACGTTGAATCTCTTCTTAGCTTTTGTTGCCTCTGCTAGGGTCTTCAGCACCACTCTGGAGTATGAATGTGTGAGGACATTCTGTGATAAATAAGAAACATTGTTTAATTAATGATAGATCAACAATGAAGAATTCATACTTTATACAATGATTGTGCCCAATTCTCCCAGGTCACACAACAACTCTATAAATAAAATTTACTATAGGATCAACTCATTTTTGTTTAAATAGATAAACTCACATACCAGCTTCGGGCTCAATGCTAACATGGGCAATCATGCTCAAACCCAGTAACACTGCATATCAAACCAGTGTGCCCCCCCCCCCAAAAAAAAAAAAAAAAAACTGGTCAAATGACAACTTACTGCTCCATCTGTGATGAAGGGGTGTCCTAGCCTGGCAATCTTGTCCCGAGATCCAGCTACAGTCTTCAGGTACAGGTTCCCCCTCTGGACCAGCACATTCTTGCATTCATCAAAGTTCTGTAGAATAATAGTGACATTGACAAGATCAAGTTAACTCCCTGAGTGCCAATCTTGTTTATTTACAGCACAATACACACACAAATGCCATAGAGCCTTTAAATCTATGGCATTCAAAAATGTAAAATGAGATATGAAGTTACAATATTTTCTGACTTTTCACTATACAGGGAGTCCATATTAAATTGTTCTGAAAACAGAAGACACAGATCAACAAGTCTTTACTGCCCTTCTCAACTGCTTGCAAAACCTACTGAGTGTGGATGAGCCAACAGAAATGAGATAAAGATTTACTGTGCACAAGAAACATTTATTGCAGGAGTAAGGAACATTGTAGTTTTATTTAAATATCAGATGATCAGTCTCAATTTATAATATAGTATAGGGCTGCATTGATGCAAATTTAATAGAATAACTGACTATTTGTACAAGACTGTATTGATTATGTCAGATTACACTAAAAATGTCATTTAGGCAACTACATCACCCTGAGTGACTAAGCCCTCATTGTACAGTCAAATCTGTCTAACAGCAGCCAACCTATCTATAGTGGCCACCAAAAGTGATCCTCTGCAGGGAATAACAATGTTATGAGAGGTCCCACTGTCAAGAGTCGGCCCACCTTACTTGTACCCCTTAGGTGGCAACCATACACAAGGGTCTGTGATTTCCCCCTACCAACAATGCTAAAGCCTCTGAGTACCTGTTGATCGAGGGCAGCTAGGGTGATGAATCTGAGGAAGAGCTCACATCCTGATGAGATGGCAGTCACTGAGCTGTCTGTCTCCATCAGCCAGGTGATGCACTCCTTCAGTCCCGTCTTAGTCCGGCCAGAGTGCCAGCTGGAGGAGTAAAAAGGATTGGCGAGAAAACAAATATTAGCTCATTGGTATAATCACCACACTCTCCATAGATCGAGCCCAATAATTTGTCTGTCTCTAACGGCCAAGTGATGCACTCCTTCAGTCCATCTCTCAGTCCTGCCAGTGTGCCAGCTGGAGGAGTAAAATAATTGGGGAGAAAAAATATTACAACCAGTGCAGAAAACTGAGTAATTTTAACTGCAGTGGACTTGCTATACATTTCTTAGAACAGTATACAGTAATACATGAGTTTAAAGATGCTTTTGAGTATGGGGTTCATCACGTCGGATCTAAGCTAGTAGTCAATTTTTTTTATTTTTTCATTTTTTAAAATTGTTTCATACAGAAAATATTACATTCTTTGCTCATTAAATTTGCCTTGCACTATAATACAATAAGAATTCAAATAAGAAAAATAAGTAAATAAAAACAAATGAAAAGGAACTCAACACTTACCAACTCAAAATATCTGATGTAATTATAATTCATATTCAGTATATTCACAACATATATATTGTTGCTCAACTTTCGCAAATTGATTCCATGGTTGTTTAAGTCGTTTATTAATGAATAACCTCTTTATATACATTTCCTTTTTATCTCCAAGATTTAAAAAATTTGATAATCACCTTGACTCAGTTTGAGGAACTCGATGAGGGTGTTGATGGCAGCAACATCAGCCGAGATATCCTGATTGGTGCCATGTACTCTCGTGAAATAAACGCACTGCATCTGCAATGATAATAATACAGACATGTATGGTATTAAATAATTAATAATTGCTTCTTAATCTTATGATTGGCTTATTTGGCTCGTGCATCATATGCGCTGCTCTGCTACGTACATGACATACACTCTGCTAACATAATCTATGCGTCAATTTAACACTCCAGCAGCCAGCATCCAAATCTCCAGCATAATTGAATTGCTCAGTCATGTGACCAGTGCTGATTAGTGATTAGACTGATTGGGGGTCACCTGAATTGAAGGGGGGGGGGGGGGGGGGGGCCCGGCCCTGCAAGTTGCAGTCATTGGTAATAAGTTAAATCACCGACTCTGAGCTATTTTTATCTTCACAGTTTTTTGTTGGCAGATAACGCCACATTTGTCGGCAGGAATATGTTGCCCACTGCCTTGAATTAGATTTATGAGAAATTATCTTCCCATTCTTTTGAAAGTTTTTCATGGAGTAAATACTATTATAAATATTCTTCTTTTCAATTTCAGGCCAGAGCATGGCCTGGAGGCTTAGACTCAATTCACCAATTTACAATCAAATGGTCATCACACTTGTATTTGATTTTAACATGTTCAACATGCATGTTTCTTCATTCACTGATTCAGTGTCGATTACATCAAAGCAAATCAGTCTTCATTCAATATTTCAATATTACACAACACACATCCCAACACAACACAAAAATGAACGTATTTGGACTGGGCAATGAAAAATTATGCTATTGCTATTTTTCTTCTTTTTTCTTTTAAATAAGGTTAAAATCACAAACAAAATTATATATTTCAATTAATCTGGTTGATTTCCACCATATAGTAAAACATAGATCGTTTTACTCACCCTCCTTATTCATTGTGAAACGATTTTTAAACGAAAATTTAAGCAGCTGGAAAAATCACACTGCCACCTGCACACAACACGACTGAAGTTAGCGACTGTGTTTTTAGCATTTCAATTCACATGACAATATCATGCATGCAATCTCCATATCGGGGGCCCCGCCGTCCCGCGCGCATGGCTGGGCCGGCGGGGAGCGCGGGCGAGGGTGTCCGCCAATAGCCGCTGAGCAAGAGGTGCAGGTGTCACTTGGAAAAGTAGCCTAACCAGGCTCTGTCTACGCACAGAGCTGATCATAGTTATTGGAAAAGATGTCCTCTGCAGATGAAGAAGAAGCAGGCAACTTAGTTGTTGCCATAATTGATGTCAATCCGGTTTGGTGGGGAAAGCAACTTCTTTCCAAACAACAGGTGAATACCATATTCTAAGATTAAGAATCTTTATTGTTTTAGTATAATTATATGCGTTTTGTTTTTAGAATTAGAGAGCATTGAAAATGAAATGGATTCATGAAGTCTTTGAACTCTTGACTATATTGTTTGCATAAATTTGTGTATGTTTGTAGTTTGATGAACTGGGCATGTTGATTGTTACTTTGAAGACTTTGCTTAACATTTTCGCTATGGCCAGAAATAGATCAACAAATCTAGCGTGGCAAAACTATTCTTTAGTAGGCTAGCAGAATTTTGGTTGCTAACTTCAATTTTCGTACTGCCCAATAAATCTAACTTATTATAGCCACTAAATCAGTTTTCATGGAAATTGAATAATACACCAAATATATATGGCAGCTTATTATACGCCTTCATAATCATATATATGCAATGGCCGTGATATATTTGTTGGATATCATTGTCCACTCGTGTTGTCAAGTACCTTAATTTACTTCATTTAGAGACATGCATTATTTCACATTACTATTTCAGAAAGATGGGCTGACTCTGAGCCAGTGTATGGATGCCATTGTGGTGTTCATCAACTCACATCTCATGATGGATCGCAGGAACAAGATTGCCGTCATTGCCAGTCACACAAATGAGAGGCAAGTTTGAACAAGTGATATGATTTATATTCTATTTGTATGTTGTACAACTGCTTCCTTTTTAATGAATTTGCCGTTGTTAATTTTGTTTTATTATGAGGAAATAAGCTGTATAAAATTTAAGTTTGAAACTGAAAGTTTACTGTTCTCATACTGTATATCAAATGTTCTAGAAATTAACCTGTTCACTACGAGATTCTGACATCCCCATAGACTTTGTACAGCGCCCACCCGGTTCCCGAAAACAACGGGTTAAGCCCCACAAAATATGTTTGCAGTTCAATGTTCAGTTTACAAAACCATGCAGAAATGTTTATATCAAAATATTCTATTACATCCAAAAATGTGATGTTTTGCTTTTACGAAATGTAGTAAGATTTCCAAGTTCAAACTTGTTTGATTTATTATCTTAAGCGCCGCGAGCGTCGAAAGACGGAACGTGCGCTATATAAGTATCCACTATTATTATTATTGTTTTCCTTGTGTGATATTGCACATATACTGTAATGTAATGTTGTTTCCTGTATCCTAAGAGACTGAGAATTAGCAGTGACAATGATGGGGGAGGACCTGAGCCAGTGAGAGCAGGAATCAGACTGAAAATTTCATCTCCAAATAGGCTATGTTGAAGATCAGAGTTACTGAATGCTTGTGGACACATCTAAAAGTTCAAACTTGTTTGATTTTGTATGCCTTTCCTTGTGGTGATATTACAATTTACAGTCACTTCCTGTATCCCAAGAGACTGAGAAGCGGTGATGATGATGGAGAGGATCTGAGCTAGAGAGACCAGGATTCAGAGCCGAGTTCAGACAGCAAATATATGAGTTGCTTGCTGCCTTCAATTTTCTAAGTTCAAAGTTCAAACTGATTTGATTTTCATGAATTTCTATTTTCCCCTTTGTGATACTCTGTACAATGTACAGTCGCTTCTTGTATCCAAAGAGACTGAGAAGTGATGATGATGGGTCATGGGGAGAAGCTGAACCAGAGGGAGCAGGAATTGGAGCTGAATTCATGGAAAATCAAGGTGTTTGTTCAAAATGATTTGATTTTGATGATTTTCTATTTTCCCCCTTGTGATACTCTTTATAATTTACAGTCGCTTCCTGTATCCAAAGAGAGTGAGAAGTGATGATGACGGGGATGAGCTGAGCCAGAGAGAGCAGGAATCAGAGCTGAATTCAGATGGAAAGTATGAGGTGTTTGCTGCCATCAACGACGTCGTCATGGAGGAGCTCAAGACTCTCGTTGATGAAAGTGAGTCAAGACTTCTTGTCGAGTTTAGGTTCTAATTGAGGAAAGGGATCATGAATTAAGAATACAATTGTAAAGACGTTGTCACATTGATTACTACACAGTGGTATAAGAATGGTAAATCATCTTTGTAAAACTGTAAAACTTAAATTTCTATTTTCCATGATGGAAAAAGTAATCAAAATTATTTTAATGCTATCATTATCAACCCTTCACTCAATTGGCCTATTAATAATGACCATATATTTGGGGTTTTTTTAATCAATAAAAGTTGCTTTGAATCCATGGTAATGATGGGAAACAACCTTGAATAGAAACATGTAGATTTGTTCAACTTTCAGTTTTACTTTACTCCAGAGTAATTGATTCTTTAAAAAAAATATTTTAGGTTATGTATGTTGTTGTTGTAACAACCCATGGTGGTCTTTGAATTTAAGACCAGAGACATTGCATTTATACTGGTATGTTTTTCACACTCAACTTTTTCCCTCTCTGGTAGAGTAGACAATAATGTGAAACATTCTTAAAAATGTATTATTTATGATTAGTCAGTGTAATGTTTGATTTTTATATGTACATTTAAAATTAACATTTTCACCTTTCTTTCTTTCGTTTTTTCTTTCATCAGACCCTACAGTATCTCATACAGATACCTTACTGGCAGGATCACTGGCTATGGCACTTTGTTGTATCTTTTCAATTCAGTTAGTGAGACAATCACTAATGTGAAATACTGAAATCCAATAATAATAGTTTATTATTATTCTTGTTTCTTTTAGTTTTTTGTTTTGCTTTGAATTTAATGTGGGTTTTTTTTGTTTTAGATTTTCTTGCAATGGATTTTTTAAAAATATATATATATATTTTTTATTCCAAGCTGATTTATTTACAATTACAACATCTCAGCAGATACATAAGGTGATGAATATTCTATGGGTAGTATTCAACTGATAGATTGTTTCATTCTTTTTCCTTTTTTTGCAGTAGATTTGAAATGATACAGTTTCCTTAATAATGACTATGTTTTACAGATATCCACAGAATGGAAAAGGAGTGTTCAGGTAACTTATTCATGAAAGAAACAAAACACTGACAATAGTGTGTGTTTTTGTAAAACTGTTCAATTTTTTTATTTTTTATTTTATTCTTGCAGAGCGTTGTGTTGTGCAATTTGTCCAGCAATCATTAATGTTGAATTTAGAAAGAAAAACATTTCTTCGAATGTTCATTTTTTTTTTAGTTCACTCCAAAACTGTAAAATCCTGTATTGCATACATTAAATTGTAGCAATCTCACAGAACATTAAGAACTTTGCATTTTAGTGCCAACAAATATGTCATAATATAGTATGACAATGTGAAACTTTGCATTATTTATTGTCTTAGATATTTCTGTTCAATCAATGTAAATATTTGCCTATTTTCCAGTCATAATTTAGCAAATTGTGTACATTATTTTTTTTCTCACAATATAGGGCCATTCAGATGTAGGAAAGTAGCAAAGTCAAGTCAAAACTCTTAACCCAAAGTCCTATTTGAAACCAAGATGACATAACTTTCCATGCATTTAAAATGATTTTGGAATTCCTCAGATAGTTTGCAAACTGTATGAAATATTTCTTATTTTCACTAGATGTAACAAAATGAAGATGATCTCATTTTGCATGTCTTATTTTTTTCTCCTTTTCAGCTGGTGAAAAGATAAAATCAAGAATATTGGTGAGTTTTTCTTCATATTTACTACCTTCTTCAATTCTTAAGATTCTTTTACTTCATCCTTTTTCAAATAATAATACAGGTTACAAGGGGGTATTCAATGTACTTGAACAATGCGCACTGAATATCAGAGAGATGTGACTTCTAAACCTGTTCAGGACTGGTCCCGAAAATATTCGGGCTTGAGTCTATGGAGAAATTTATTGAGTCATGATATTATTTCCTTGTCGGTCAGAAAAGTAAGAAGTTAGAAGTTCAAGTATGAAAAAACAGAGCAGTACTTGTCATGTATAAGATTTATAATCAACTTATTTTATATTATTTGTGAATATCTACATGAATTGTTTACATAGGCAACGTTATCTTTATCAACTGAATGAATTCTGAGATTTCAATTCCACTTTTGTCCCCTAGGTAATCAAAGCTGCCGATGACAGTGCCTCCCAATACATGAACTTCATGAATGTCACCTTCACTGCTCAGAAACAAGTAAGTATCATTCCTACAAGTAGATTAATTAGTGAAAAGGTAGTTAATGGAACTAAAATGTTAGTTCTCACATACAGTGGAATTTCACATACAGTGGAATCTCTTTATAACAAACTCTGTTATAACAAGGTACCTGATATAGTCCAGGTCCAGGTTCTATGTATTTTATTATTTTAAAACCCTGATACAACGATGTAAATCTAATGGGCCTGAGGTGCTCGTTATAATGGGGTTTCACTGTAATTTGATTATTTTTTTTATTGTGATCGTAACAGCAAATCTTGCATTTGCCCGAAGGTCTGTCCCCGATGAGCATTTGGGCAAAACAGACTGGATGTACAAACTTAAGATGAAGCATTGATAACTTAATTATTTCTGTAACTTTGTAATTGGATTTCTATTTTATTGTTTACAGAGAATTCCTATACTAGTAGAAAATGGGAAGATTAATATTGATTTCTACTTTGTTTCCTACAGAGCATTCCCATTGATGCCTGTATCCTTGACAAGGACTCCAGTCTTCTCCAACAAGCATGTGACATCACATCGGGAAAGTATCTCAAGATACCCACTACCTCTGGCCTACTACAGTACCTACTGGTGAGTCTCCATTTCCATTATCTCAATCATGTATGTATAGCCCATAGGGTTATCTTTCTGTCTATCTGTCCACTTGGTCTCATCATTTTGACATCTAAAGAACCAAGTGATAATTTTTGGGGAGCTTTTTGTAGTGCTCAAGAACCAAGTGAAATTTTTGTTGGAACTTTTGTAGCAAGCCTGCCTAATATTACAGGGGCAAAGTATATGAAGATACCAACAACTTTCTGATAAAGTTTAAATCCTTTTACCACAACAGCAGCCTAAATGTTTTGATCCTGGCATTTCGTCTATTTTGATAGGGACTATCACCTAATTTGAAAGATTGAAATCCATGTAAGGAATTCACACAGAGAGCCTCATCCCCGGGGGGGGGGGGGGTACTCGAATTATTTTTTGACGGGGATGTGCCGCACGGAAATCCGAAATAGGGGTCTTAAGAGCTGACTACAAGCACAAAATATAGGGTCTTTGGAGCTACAAAAACCCTGAAACGGGAGTTAAGGGGACTAAGGAGCAGACGAAAACTACCAAATACGGGCAAAATACATGAACTTGGAGCTACCAAAGACCTACGGAAACCCTCAAATGGTGGTCAAGTAAACTGGCTGCTAAGTGAGATTTGGCATCAGAAAATTAGTCTAAAATCACTACTGTGTTTATTTTCATGGAGTTTTTTTTTCTGCAGACAAGTCATCAACTATGGAATAAGTGCCAAAATACGTTGTATTCTTTAGTTCCTTTAAACTGGTTTCCTACACTATACAGTGAAACCACATTATAAAGAGATCTGATATAACAAAACCCTTTTATAACAAGAACATATTGCTGGTCCCAGCTCTTGTCCCAAGGTCCTCAAGGGTCTACTTAATTGACTTACATTTGATTACATTTGCCTTGATAGCTGATAAGCAGTTTTCACTTAGCTTTTCTCTTTTCTTTCTACTATTTTGTCGATTTAATCTTATGGCATGTATAATTTCTGTTAAATATCTGTCTTTTCTCCTTGTTTCTCCCAGTGGGTGTACCTACCATCTACCAGTCTGAGAGACAACCTCATACTACCGGGCTGCCTGCTCCATAAACTAGTCATCACTAATTACCATACATTTAATCTCATGTCAAGTAATACTGTATCTGTCTTTTCTCTGTGTTCCTCCCAGTGGGTTTACCTACCGTCTACCAGTCTGAGAGACAACCTCATCCTACCTCCAGAGGTGCATGTGGACTACCGGGCCGCCTGCTTCTTAAACTGGTTTATTGTCATTACTAATTACCATACATTTAATCTAATGTCATGTATAATCCTGTTACTATTCGTCTTTTCTCTGTTTCTCACCAGTGGGTTTACCTACCGTCTACCAGTCTGAGAGACAACCTCATCCTACCTCCAGAGGTTCATGTAGACTACCGTGCCGCCTGCTTCTGCCATCGAACCCTCATAGATATCGGATATGTCTGCTCCGTCTGTCTTTCCAGTGAGTGCTATTTTATTTCTCAGTATACATTAAAGTGACTTGCTTCACCTTTGTTTTTAGTAATGTTGAATAAAGTCCTATTAATATATACTGTTTGTTGTTTATTATTCAAAGCATATGAAGATTTAAACAAGTGAATGCTCTTATTTTCCATCCCCGTTGCCAGGATTTTTCAGGGGGGGAGGGCGGGGCAATGCTTAATTTACAAAAGCTGTGATAGTGGCCTGAGACCCAGAGGCCACTAGTTTATTTGTGTAAGCAGGGTGGGGGGGGGGGGGGGTAGGTCATGGATGAGATTGATAAACAATTTAAAACAATTGGGGGGGCGTTGGGTGCACCCCCCCCCCCCCCCCCCCCCCCCCTAGCTACAGGCCTGTTTTCTGCCTTCGATTAGTGTTAATAGATGTGTTTTGTGCAAGAAGGCAGACGTTGCAGAATATTCTCTTTTTATCACAAATCATCTGAGCATTATTTGTACTTTTGTAGAGCAGGTTTGGTCTTATTTTCATAACAAAGTAAAGCTTGTGACTTTAAACTGGGCATTGAAGACTATTAGATGTTGGTATAAAGTGCATTCTCCATCATAGACCCATAGGATCAGTTCTAAATGGGTTAATATTGACGTTTGGCTGAAATATAAAATATTAAATTTGAGTCACATTATGTTGTTACTTTCAACTTGCAAACTGACACGATGCATGTTCATTAATTTGGAAAGTAAACTTGATATTTTTCTTCAATGTTCTTCCTTTTATCTTGCAGTTTTCTGCTCATACAGCCCAATCTGTTCAACTTGTCAGTAAGTAGAGTTTACCATTATCATTCGCACTAAATTTTGATACACAAATCACATTGCCTGTTGAATAAAATAACAGACTTTATGATATCATACTATTATTAATTTTTACTGTGAATTACTTATTGTGAAATGTTATTCAGATATTGTATTCATAATTCTAGATATAAACTGTGTATTCTTGAAAGGATAGTATTTATTCTAAACTATGCATCTGATTGATACAAGTATGTGCAATAAGTTCTTCCTGATTATCTTTACAAAGATTCTAGAATTTTGACATTGTCATTTGAAAAAAGGGTCGTATTTCAGTGTCGCTACTAGTATCTTTTATGATGAACATGATGAATGTATCTAATCTAACTATCCATTGAAAAAAAATCACGGGAATTCGGGGCAAATTCGCATAGAGGTCAATGCAAACAAATATTTAGAGTGTTATTTTCATGGAGGCAAGTTTGAAAAGTAGCCCCCCCCCCCCCCCCCCCCCCCAAAAAAAAAAAAAAAAAAAAAAATGTCCCTATATTTATCCACTCGAAATTAGCATAGGCCCACTGGCCCGGGGGCCACTAAAAATTAGCTCCGGGCCACCAGATTTTATTGATCCTAAATTTTACTGGCCCGTTCGGGCAATCAAATTCAACAGAATTTGTAATGTTTTTCTTTGTTTGGGGCCACCAGATTTAGGTTTCGGGGCACTCAAAGTTGAACAATCTTGTTTTTACTTGCCCAACTGGGCCACAAGGCAAAAAAGTTAATTTCTAGCATTGAAATTTTATCCATTATTTTCTTTCTGCCTGTATCTTTCCATCCCCTGCAGTACTGCTTTCAAGATAAAGGGAGCACCATCAAAACTAAAGAGGAAAAAGAAGTCTTCGGCGGTTGCTTCTATAACATGAGGAAGGACAATTCCATTCAAGACATTAGAACTGTAGAACAAAGCTATTTATTTCTGGCATAGACAAGTGACATAAGCAACTGTGTGGTCGACTCCAGAGTGAATTCTGAGAATGCATACAGAGCAGCACTATAGACAAGTGACATAAGCAACTGTGTGGTCGACTCCAGAGTGAATTCTGAGAATGCATACAGAGCAGCACTATAGACAAGTGACATAAGCAACTGTGTTGTTGACTCCAGAGTGAATTCTGAGTATGCATTCAGAGCAGCACCACGTCTTCAGAACCAGGCAGATTCAAGTGTGCAGCTCTCTAGCGTACTGTTCCCAGTTGTTGCTCTCGTCTCCTTAAAGCCCGGCGCAGACAGAGCCGACTCGACCCGATCCGACTGGTTTAAATCAGGCTAGAGTTGGGCCGGTCGGTCGGAGCAGATTTATCGCGTTGAATCGGCCCCAACTGGCATCCGACTGTCTCTCGACTGGCAAAATGTGTGTCGCGAGGCACTGAAAACTGAGCCGATCGGAATGACAACCAGTCGAGTCGGCTCTGTCTGCGCCGGGCATTACCCATTCAGGACGGACTGATTTTGGTATAACATGCATTCTCCATAGACTCCTGCCCGAGTAATTTCGGGACTAGTCCTGAACGGGTTAACTCATACATGCTGCTCCAAATCCAGGATTGATAGGTGCTGCCTGGTAGGGCCTGGCAGTAATTGCCTGATGCGCCTTTGTACCTGCTTGTTGGCTCTATGCTTCGCAGGTAGTTGACATTGTACACTGTAATATGTTGGCTTGAATAGTACAGGGGTAATAATAGTCATGATTCTACCTACAGCTATTAGAAACTGTTGTATTAAGTGCTATTGTTATCTATTAATACCATCATTATCATCGTCGTCATCATCATCATCACCATCATCATCATCACTATCGTCATCGTCACCATCACCATCATCATCATCACCATATTCGTCACCATCATCATCGTCATCGTCATCATCGTCACCATCATCACCATCAACACCATCATCATCATCATCATCATCAACATCATCATTGAATCATGGTAAACCAACCCTCTCAGCAAACCTGGATTTTGCTAGACTTGTATCTGTGAGCAGGATTGCAATGGATAGATGGTGTCAAGTCTTTATTTTAAGAAATTATACTTTGGAATGAAACAAATTTTTACGAGGAATATTAAAACTTTGATTTTGGTGTGAGCAGGATTGCGGACTGTGATCAGGAGCACAATGGCCTGATAATTAAAGGAGTTAAAAAAACAACAGCATTATTTAAAGTGAAATGCGTAGATCAGGAGCGTAACTAAAGCAGTCGGACTGATTGGAGGGCACGCAAATGATTGGGGGCATATTCTATGTATCTATTTTTAAAAGATTCTCCCCTTATTTTTTGTATTGTTTTTATCAAATTTTTTTTTTTTTTTGGGGGGGGGGGGGCACTTGCCCACCAGTAGCTATGCCACTGGAAAACTATTGCAAATTAGTTGGGAGTACTTTCAGGACCAAATTAGATTTAGAACATTGCATATTTTGAAATGGTATCTCGATAATCTAGAGATTATAGTTTCCTCCAGAAATAAAGAGGACTTTGAATATGAGATGAAACAAACTGCACCAAATAAAGAAATATTCCAGAATGTAATATTAGAGTTTAGTGTCATTCTTTTCCTGTAAATTGCATGCACAAAAACATATTCCCTGAAGTAAAACAAAATCAGTAGAGTTGGACAGAACACCTTTAATTTTTCTTGAGTTCTGATATCCTATAATCTACATTATATAACCCATTCTCAAGAGGGATGGTGTACATTAGCCGAATGAAAAAAAGGAAAACTAAAATAATTTATGTGTTACCCCATGGAGATGGAGATTATGAAGTGTGAGTGTTTGTCACATTTGTATGTTTGAATGTATTTGTTTGGTATGTGTGCATGGTGTCTGTAACTGTGTACAAGCTCTGTACAACTAAGGATAGAACACGAAGAAACTTCCCTTAAAAGTGTGTCCTCAGAAGGAAGTACAGACAGTATAATGACCAGCTATAGCAAAACCCGGCACTTGTCGGTAATTCATGATTTGAAGAAATTGGCATTTTAAGTTCACATAATGTGTGTAAAAGACTGATTGTAAAATTGAAACAATCATACCTTCGCCTATTATTGGCCAATTTGTTGGAACAAAGCATGAAATTAAAGCTTGTGATTAGGCCTTTCTAAAAAGGAAATCTATATTTTGATTTTTACCGACTTTTTGTGCAAGGTTTTGCTATAGCCAGTCACATATGTACAATATTTCTTGTTTTGTCATGTGTCTTGACAGAACGATGGAAAAACAAAAGTTGTCCTCTGTAGTAAAGCCATGTAAGACTAGATGCATGTGTGAATGTGAGTATCAGTGTGTGGATGTATTGTAGTAAAGCCATGTAAGACTAGATGCATGTGTGAATGTGAGTATCAGTGTGTGGATGTATTGTAGTAAAGCCATGTAAGACTAGATGCATGTGTGAATGTGAGTATCAGTGTGTGGATGTATAAGTGCATGCAGGCAACAATTAGATCATGGTTTTGTAACGCATCCTGCATAGACACACACACACACACACACACACATAACAAACAAACACGTAATTGTTACATAAACTGAACAATTATTACAGGAAATCTATATACAGTGGAACCTTTTTATAAAAAGCTCTGTTATAACGAGGTACCTGATATAGCGAGATAATTTCACAGGTCCAGATTCGTGTATTTTATTATTTTCAAGCCCTGATACAACAAGATATCTGATCAAGTTAAATTCAATGTGCCCAAGGTGCTCATTATAATGAGGTTTCACTGTACTCAAATCACAATTCAATATACTAATGAGGTTTCTATTTCATGTATATTTCAAAGAAATTATTACATACATATTTATTACATTATGCAATATTTTTCCAACACTTGCACATTTTCTGTACTACAATACTGATTAAATTGTTCTATAACCCAAATACAGTGGAACCTTGAAGAGGTCTGATAAAACAAAATCCTCTTATAACAAGGTAATTTTGTATATATATTTTATATATATCTTTTGTTTTACCCTGATATAACAAGATACCTGATATATAAAACAAGGTAATTTTCATGGTCCCAAGGATCATGTTATAAAGTGTTATTACATTTATTGTTCAGACTCAAATCCTGATTATTGCTTTATTATCAGAATGACACAGCATCACAATGACACACAGAAAATGGCAAATAGAGGGCACTCAAACATGCCATTAAATTTTGTGTGATGAAAACTTGAATCCATTTTCATTAACTAGGTTGATTTGGAAAAATATCTTCATTGAATTATTATATTTTCTATAATTATCGATTTCTACAAAAATAATTAAATTCCAAATTCTCTGGTACCGGTATATCAATTTTTGTTAAATGTATCCAAACAGCACAAATTTCTCACTTGTCTATTTCAAAGTGATCCAATAACTTTGTCAAAGTCAACCAAAATCATTTTAAAATAATTTTCATATGTGCCTTCAACCTCGTTGTTTGACTTATGGTTACGGAAGAATGAAATTGATTTTTGATTTGTCAAAATCTCCTTGCATTTATGATTGAATAAAAAGCATTCCAGAAGTGCTTTTTGAATGTATTAAAAACAAAAAAAACAATGGGCAGTAGGTGATAAAATCTTACATCAATTTTCACTAGGTAAACAGTGTTCTATTTCTATGAAAAAATCACATATCATTCAGAAAATTCTAACAATAATTCACACTCTTGATAGATCACTCCTGATATGACAGACTGATAAAATGTTAAAAGTATAATACGTATGAAACAATAGAATTCTTAGGTTTTAGAATTATTTCAAGGTCATATTTTCACAGAAGTCTTATCTCTTTACAGCCCATTGCCTCTCTTGCACTCTTGTAGATCTATATAGTAAATTTGAGTGCTTTCTTTGAGTTAACTAGTACTTCACTTTTTAGGCCAGCTCTATCTGATCTCTTTGTCTTCATGCTGTCTCCAATGCATCATCATCCTATTCCTTTTCTTACAAAGTCTAATGTCCAACTTTGTACTGGTATCTCACTAAGAAACTGAGACCATACCTATCCAAGCTCTTTATCTTCATTCCGTCTCCATCCCATCTAGGCATCATTTATTTTGTTAAAGTTGACATTTTATTATTCTAATCTCATCTCTTCACAGTCCACGACCTCTCTTGCACTCATGTAGATCATATATTTTGAGTGCTTTATTTGGGTACACACTACGGTCAGCTCCATCCGATGCCTCCATTTACATTCTTTCTCCATCCCATTCCAATTTTCAACTTATTATCATCTCTTTACAGTCCATAGCCTCTCCTGCTCTCTCTGACGGTCATAAATCTTGAGTGCTTTTCTCGATGGAACAAGGCCTACGCTGAGGCCTGCTCTGCCCTCCTTCTTCTTGACTTATTTTTTCCATCCCATCCTACTGCATTTCTAAGTTTTTACAAAGACTTATTTTCAACTTATTATCATCTCTTTACAGTCCATGGCCTCTCCTGCTCTCTCTGACGGTCATAAATCTTGAGTGCTTTTCTCGATGGAACAAGGCCTACGCTGAGGCCTGCTCTGCCCTCCTTCTTCTTGACTTATTTTTTCCATCCCATCCTACTGCATTTCTAAGTTTTTACAAAGACTTATTTTCAACTTATTATCATCTCTTTACAGTCCATGGCCTCTCGTTCACTCTTTGTCGGTCGTAAATCTTGAGTGCTTTCCTCGATGGAACAAGGCCTATGCTGAGGCCTGCTTTGTCCTTTCTTTTCCTCTGTACCGTATCTCCATCATCAGGTTCCTCTTCAACATCTTGTGGATTATAACCTTGCGCAAAGCCATGAGAAAATCCCATGGGACCTCCCAAAACATTTCCTCTGGTGTTAAAGTGTTCCCTGGAACCCTGAAAAGATGTCCCCTGACCTTGGACCTGGAGGGGTTCTTGATTTCCTCCGGTCAGCTCCTGCTTGTTGTCGGCTGCATGCAGGAACTTACACTTGTCTCCGAACCGACACTTCCCCTTCTGGAACTTGTAGCATACCTTCTCCTTTGGGATGCTCTTAGGTTGTTCCTTGAGCTTGACATGCTTCTCCAGAATATTGAGCTGCTTTTGTCGCGCCTGCTCAAAGGGGTTTGCAAATACAGATAGTCCGAGCAAGTTTTTCCCACTCCCTGACGGATCTGGTTCTGCAAACACGTTCGGAAGAGGAAGGGGGTCAGCTGAGCCGGTATCATTGTTATCTTCATCTTTCTTACTCTTCTCCAGTATTGGATCAACATCTGCTGAATCAGAATCTGAAGAACCTGATGAATCTTGGCTGGCAAGGAAATTACGCTTCCTGAAATTGAAAAAAAGATTTGAAAATAATGTCAAGTACGGTACATTTTTTGGATTATGCACACAAATGGTATTTCATTTACACTGCACTGTCAGTGTCACCTTGATTCTTGAATTATTTGTTTTGTATCTTCAGGTCATTCCATGTCAAATCACCCAATGGATTTCATCACACCCTCTTCAAATGCGCTCAAATTTGGTGATTAGGGTAATTGAGTTTTTAAAAGCCAAAATTTCACATTTTAGCCTGATCTGCCTTACGGATTTAGCGCTACAGGACATTCTTTCTTCAATGTTTTTGGCCAAAATGGGCGTGGCTAGCAAATTTCAAGTGGCCTTGCTCGATTACCACTGGGAAACTTTTGTTGAATGTGGTAACATTTGAAAGAGCATTTAATTATCAATCTAGACATGGTATTATTTTTTAAGTAGGGGGGTCTAAAGTGCAATAACTACTTGATGTTAACTTTGAACTATGATTTTACCATGTGGATCAAATAGTTTTTGGTCAAAATTTGGTCGAAATTGTACTTCCAGATGTTTTATAAAAAATATGAACAAATTGGAGATATTTATTTTTCATTTCAATTTTATCTTAAAAAGATTGGTGCATCAGATTCTACACATCGCACAGATTATTTTTGTGCCCCCTTAACTTTTGGGCTAGAACATTTTGAATATCAATAGAAAAACCTTCCACTGGAGTGACAAAAGACCTTTTGTCTGACTGTGTCACTAAGTAGAGGATTTACATTGCTACTGAAAAGGGTCTGGTGGCACTGGGTTACCACTGAATATGGTCTTTACAAATTTCCCAGCTGTTGGAATGAATAGAACGTTGAAGACATTGAGTCTCTTGGGTCTTGACTTAATTTGAATAGAAAGATGTTTTTTCTTCAAAATCTGAAATATTTTTGGAGAAAATCAGTGAAAATGATTGGAAAATACATGAAATTGTCTCATAAAATTATGACCATGACATTCTACATTTAATGTGCTTTCAATATGTGCAATTTTACTGTCAAAGTATGAAGTGTAATGACCAAAATAGTCAAATGAGGGGAAGATATCATAAAAGCTCTTTAGATATGTGAATCCAACACATGGATTTGTGTGTGGGACTACATTTAGAATTGTATAAAAACTAAAATTGATGATAAATATAAAACGAAAAATATTATATCTCCATGTTCCTTTATATGTAGATATCATCTAAGGGAACAGTTTAGGATGTATTTCAGCAAAAATATATTTGATCCACATAGTCAAATTTCAGTTCAAAGTAAATGTCAAGATGCTATTGCATGTTATACCGCTCCATCGAAAAAATCATTTCTATATCTAGATTTGTGATTAAATACCCTTTCAATTGACACCACTTTAAACCTAATTGGCCTTTTACTATAATTTAGTACCGTAATCAAGAAATAGCCATTTGAAAACAACTAAAATCACTAATTTTGGACATAAAAACAACACAAGGATGCGCTGTAGCATGAAAACCGTTCGGACGCATGAACTCAAACTTGAAAAATTCAGCAAATTTGAAGCAGGTGCGATGAAAAAATCCCGAAATTTTGGGTGAATTGACAGGGAATGTCGAATGACCCCTTCATGAATAACATGATTATGATATTCTGATTAATTTTCTGATTACTGATATTGTCTATAGATACAAATACAGCCTTTATTTTAAAATAAAAATTACCGGGTACATAATTTACAGGATATTTAATTTTAAACGCTTGATGATTGTCAGTCTGCAGTGGTCTGTGTTTGTGAAATAGCATCCTGTTCACAATCAGTATACATGTTGTGCTACTAATCATCCAGGCATACCTGTCCTGTATTAATGTGTAATATACTTTATCTTTATTCACTGATTGGTTAATATGCATCCAGACCATAATTTCTTTTCTTCCTCATAATGCCAAACAACGTAAAAATTACACACATCATTCACAATATGTGGGGCTGTATTAACATTTATATTCGTAACCAGACTGATAAAATATAACATAGACAAACTTCACTTACATGGATGGACTCTTGTATCTTTCATTTTCTTCTTCGCTGTCGGAATCTGACGGGGAAGATCCATAATCTGCAACAAGCGAGCTCATATTGACGAATATAAGTGTTTTTCTTCTTCGACTTCTGAATTTTGCAGTACGACTCAAAATATTTGCACGCCACCATACATATGAATGGCTAAATAAATAAATCGATAATTTCAGCTAGTTGCGTTCACACGTCACGTGCACACGGATCTTCGTCAAAAACTGGATTCAGTAATTTCAGTTATTTGGAGATCACAACGATACTATTTAGATAGATAGATAGATAGATAGATAGATAGATAGATAGATAGATAGATAGATAGATAGATAGATAGATAGATAGATAGATAGATAGATAGATAGATAGATAGATAGATAGATAGATAGATAGATAGATAGATAGATAGATAGATAGATAGATAGATAGATAGATAGATAGATAGATAGATAGATAGATAGATAGATAGAGATAGAGATAGAGATAGATAGATAGATAGATAGATAGATAGATAGATAGACAGAGATAGAGATAGAGATAGAGATAGAGATAGAGATAGAGATAGATGGATGTATGGATGGAGATGAGATACCCTAGATATATCCCTACTCCTTATTCAATACAGTCTTCACTTCAAACAGAATAGCGCCACCAGCCAATATTTAGGTAAGATCGCGATTTGGCCGATTAACGTTTTTACATTATTTTGTCGAAATAAGTTCCTCCCAATTTGATGGGAAAATGTTTACAGATGGAACATGCAATATTATTTTTGTTTAATGATAAAATAAATACATACAGGGTAACTTAGTGGAGTGGTTTGTGCCATTATACGAATACCACACCAAGAGCCCGTAGCCAGGATTTTCAAGTGGGGTGCGTAATTTACAAAAACGGGACCGAGACCGAACGTGGCTGAGGCCTAGACCATGCACTGGTTGAGAGTCGTGTAAGCAGTGGTGGTGGTGGTGGTGGTGGTGGGGGGGGGGGGGGGGGGGGGGGGGGGGGGGGGGGGGGGGTGGAGCCTGTACGTCGCCAAACAAATTTGAGATAAAAGTTGAGGTTAAATTGAGATCGACACAAAAGTGCACCCCAACACCCCCACCCCCACCCCCCCCCCCCCCCCCCCCCCCCCACCTGGCTACGGGCCTGACACCGTCAGCTAAGGGACTTCGACGGGTACCGAGATGAGTAGAGATAGTCATCATGCAGTGTGAGCATTGCCATTGTTGGTGAGAGCATCAGCGCTCACTTATACTTCAGTCATTATTCGGTAATTTGTCAGCGAATTCTTACTAGAATCGTATCGTATCCAAGCAGGTAGAAGATGTAACTAGCTTGAGACAACATCAGGTCGGGAATCCAGGCCCATACCCAGGATTTTTCAAAGGGGGGGGGGGGGGGGGGTGGGGGTGCGTAATTTACAAAAACGGGACCGAGACCGAACGTGGGCCGAGGCCGAGACCATTGGTTAAGTTGTGTAACTAATACGGAGAGGGGGTGGGGGCGAGACCGTTAAAAAGTGGACTCGTGACCGTTAAAAAGTGGACCTTTCTGAATTGTGACGCACCCCCCCCCCCCCCCCCCCCCCTGGCTACGGGCCTGGAATATCGGCAATCACTGCGGTGTGGTATTTGTAGTGCCCCCTTGGTCCCTGGTTCCCCAGCATTATTTGACAAAACAAATGGTTACAGTCCGTTATTCCGAAGGTTCGTTATTTCCGAAGGTTCAGTTATTCCGAAGGTTCGTTATTCCGAAGGTTCGTTATTCCGAAGGTTCGTTATTCCGAAGGTTCGTTATTCCGAAGGTTCGTTGATCCGAAAATAAAATCGGGTTCGTTATTCGAAGGTTCGTTATTCCGAAGGTTCGTTGATCCGAAAATAAAATCGGGTTCGTTATTCCGAAAATTAAATCGGGGGTTGTTATAATAGTATAGTTTGTGTTTTGTTTATTTAATTTACAGCCTGCATTAAGCATACCCCTCCCCCTTTCCCTCCCTTGGCCAGACCAATCAAACATTTAAGTTTATTTTATCTCTTTATATGAAATTATAGCATTATAACAAACCCAAATTCATTTTCGGATTAACGAACCCGATTCATTTAGGAATAGCGAACCTTCGGAATAACGAACCCTCGGAATAACGGACCTTCGAATAACGAACCTTCGGAATAACGAACCCGATTTCATTTTAGAATAACGAACCTTCGAATAACGAACCTTCGGAATAATGCAACAAATGTTCGATTAACGGAACCCTATTTCATTTTCGGATTAACGAACACTCAGGTATAGGAAATTTGCGTGTTCGGAATAACGAACCTTCGAATAACGAAGCTTCGGAATAACGAACCGCACCCAAACAAATAAGGAACTTTTATAAGGGGAGAAATACATATTGCTGCCCCCTCCACAAAAGTTGGCGCGCCCCCCCCCCCCCCCCAAATCAGTAAGCCACGCTTCGCCAATGGGCATAAGTTAAGAGAGGGGGCCTTTGACCAAACGTGTTTTGTTTTTTATAATGTCACAAAGGCGTAGAATTC
>JBAMJV010008948.1:0-50182 GCA_037951105.1 Echinarachnius parma | reverse complement strand
AGGAGTAGGAGCTGATGAGGAGGCGGTGGATGTGGCGGGCGCAGGGGGAAGAGAACCTGGCCAGCGAGGTACCACTCAAGATGCGGGCAGTGGTTCTGTTGATATAGAACAACAAGGAGCCCAGATCCAGAATGGAGAGGGTAGGTTTGTTTCGTGTTAAATCATGATATTAATTACCTTTTCTATTTGTTCTAAATATGAGAATTTTACAGTTTATTATGCTTCATTTTATAGCAATGTTACTTTCTAAATATGTCCCACCAAACATGCCAAATGTTTAAAAAGTGTTCAAATATTTTGATTCGCATTTTGTCTTCAAATTATACTTTTTAGCGTTATAAACAATATTCATATAACCTTGCAATTATATCAATATGAATATGTCATTAAATTAATTTAAAGGTAACTTATTTGGCGTTTTATATAATATATTGACAATGACATAATATCTAAATTGTTGATATTTATAATTTTGGATAGCATTTACTGATCTAATCCATTATAGACATAACATCGTTCAAGATATATGTCCCAACCCCTATACAAGCCAGGATGTATAATATTGATATTAACATTGTTTTGCTTGTCAAGTGATATGGATAGATTCGGGCAACATACATGTACCTCAGCCCCCCCCCCCCCCCCCGGAAATGTGGCCGTACGCCATGTCCTATACTATGTGAAATTGCTACCAGCATTATGAATTAAACAAAAATGAAACATAACCGGCTGGTGTTTGTTTATAAAGTAAGCTTTGATTTTCTTTCTCAAATACCACTTGTTTCGGATATAATCGTATCGAAATAATAATTAAACATGAAATATCAAATTTCCAAACTAAAAAGCTGGTACTGGTAGGGAAATCCTATTTTTGTATACTTATGTAACTATATAGTCCACATTTTGTCTCTGGAGGTGCCTTTTGTTGGATGCTAAACCGACTGAAATTACTGAAAGTCCTATTTCCCCTGGCCTTCGGGCGGTGCCTAATTTTTGTCAGGAAAATAAGCTAGACCGGAATGAATTTGATAATAACGAACTCTGTACTTTTCAGTGGCAATAGCGTAGTTTGACTGATTTAATGGGGGGGGGGGGGGGGGGGGGGGAGGGGAGCACACTATGTATTTCTTTAAGTTTTAAAGATTTCCCCCTTGTGATTGTATTGTTATTATCAAATTCGTGGAAGGCACGTGCCCTTTTCTCCACTGTCAGCAGCGCCACGAAATACACAATACTTCGATATACCACAAAATAGGCAATAGACGCTCTGTCCTTGTCGTGAAATGTTATACCCGAATAAAACGTTATTGAGTTGTATTATTTTAGTATCGCATTCCAATTCATTTTTTGAATGAATGCCGTTTCCCATTTTGTACGTAATATTCATATACGTTATCAAAATTTTGAATAAAGATGCATTTTATTACATAAACATTGATCTTTATTCGAAATGTTATCATAAAATCCTGGCATTTTCGCCTGTCCCCCTTACTTATGTTATGATCACACGAAATACATTCAATAAAATAATAACAAAGGAAGCCTTTTGTAGAAACAATTATTTTGTACTATGACAAACCGAACCGCCCGATTTGTATTGGTGGAGCTTATTACATATATGATTATCATGATAATATAGTACTGCCCTATTTAGAAGCAATACAATACACATTACACCTTATTTACGTCTCCTTCATTTGCTTGGAATACTTGGAACAACGAATTAATCAACAGATTACACTAAAGGTTACAGTAACTGTTTAGATAGGCCTAATCCGATATTTGTATATAAGCTACATGATCAATGAGCATTTTCGGTATACATAGAGATTTGAGATGATAATCTATACAGTGTACCAAGTTGGTACACGAGGCATTTTAATTAAACATCGACGATGAACAAAAATTAGAATTGTCAGACATTCAACTGAAACTTGGTTGGTATACAATGATAAGTATGATAACCATGAAGTGAAGATGTGCAAGACATGTCTTTGTGTATAATTATGTCGGACAAATTGAGTGCGCTCCGAATACGAATAATGAGGAATACAGTTAGAAAATTAGCTGGGAAATATTCAACACACTTATATACCACATTAATAGGATTGAAGGAGGGCAGTGACACAATTGTGCAGAAACCCAAACAGATAATTTTCTAACCGTCATGTGGATGTCATGATTTACGGGGAGGGGGAGGGGGGGGGGGGGGGGGTGGGCATCGTGTTTTTATAGGGTATTTCCAGATGGATCCGTTCTCAGGCATTACATGAGGTTATGGCTCTATTCGCCATCATAAAATAGGTGTCCGACCGTAGTAATTATGTCGGAACTAAATAAAGTAAAACAAGCACAAAACAGCTAAATACAATAATGTGCTTCATTCGAAAGATCAGCTGTGTTGATGCGGTTTTAGGCCCTATAATCATTAGGGTGATTATATACTCAAATAATATAGAGTGGTTGTTTCAACCGTCTTTAGTGTTGTTGTGCTCGAAATTAGCACAGGCCCGCTGGCCCGGGGACACTAGAAATTAACTTCGAGCCACCCAATTTCAATGATGCTAAATTCCACTGGCCCGATTGGGGCAAACAATTAGAATATTATTGGTTATGATTGTCTTTGTTTCGGGCCACCAATATCAGGATTTTGGCCACTGGAGACTGGAGTTTGAAATATCTTGTTTTCGCGTGCCCGGCGGGTCCACAAGGCAAACAAGATAATTCCCATTGCATGATAACCATATATACAATATTTAATCATTAGTCAGCCTGCACTATTAATTAGAACAGGACCAAAAATCGGGACATATACATATACTATATAATAATTATAATGATACGATTCATTCGAAAATCAGCATGTGTATTTTGCCGTGTTGTTTTCAGTATGATAAGTATGTTATAGCGATAATTATGTCAATAATATAATTAACCAGTCCTCCCACCTCTCTGGAATAACGAAGCAGGACTTTTCGAAGAAAGTATTGTCGGAGCTTTTATCCCCAAAGTTGTTATAAATTAGCAAAAGACATAGGAAGATAAATGAACAGTTAAACAATATTTTGATTATTATCTTATTTGGGTCACTGCATGCATGTTATATGGGATCATAGACTTACAAGTCTATGATGGGATAGACAACAATAATTACTGAAACTCATATCATAGACAATTACTATGCTCAGATACAGCGTTTTAAAAACACAGAAAGTTCGTCTGATTGATTTAACAGGAAGTACGGATAGACATGATCCATCTAGCATGATCGCAGATACCACTAACATAAAGTCAAGACAGAGATTTAGTAGGTGGATTTGACCTGATGGGGTCAATGGGTCAACTTGGGTCACACTGCAGGGGTCGAAGCCAGCGCGACCAAGGTCATGTTATAGCCTTATTTCCAGACTGGTGTATCCCATCAAGTTCGAATATTTTCGCTTGCTTATGGCTCAAATCTGCTCAAATCTTAGAAATCCTCTGGATAATATGGCGTAAAATATACCACGCACACAATTTACCCTTGGTCATTGTCTGTGTGCCAGCGGTTTTTGGAGCGTAAATTATGATGCGGAAAGAGAGGGTTGGGGGGGGGGGGGGGATCGGAGGCCTGAGTTGTTGCCCCTCCCAAGAATGTTGAAAACGAAAATTTTCGAATAATAATCACATCGTATTTGGGCAAGAGCACGGCTTATTTTCGGATAGTTATATATAGTTCTCATTCTCGATGAGCTAGATTTAAAAAAAACCCAGGGAAGATCCTGAATATTATTTGTCTGACCCTCTTCCCAAATACAGTCCAAGGGAAACAAGAAAAGTGGCCACTGTAGAGAGGTGACCTCTTTAGACAGGTTCCACAACAGTGCTTTTCTCTGCAGGGGAACACTTTTTGGGCTAGTATATATATATAGAGGCAGATTGGCTGCTATATAGCCAGGTGGCCACTAAGACAGGTTTAACTGTATAATATACCCGCATTAATTATGTTTGTACCAAATCATGATGTTAGTGCCTAGTACCTCTTTGGTTCGAATTGACGAGTCATGTTATGTACCAAGCATTGCAATTTGTAGGTTTAGCTTTTGTTCTTCTTGAGTTGACCAATATTGAAAAGGTCCATCATTGTCAAGGTCTTCTTTTGTCAAGATGCGCTGTGTCCACTCACACTGACACTGAACAATACAATAATAACATTTGCACAATCTATGATAATTCTATGCACAATTGTGTCAATTTCATCGACATAATGTCGTCCCTATATAATTAGTACTTTTGAAACTAACATGCAGTAACCTGATGGAAATGTGCGTTACTCAGGAATAGTCGTATCATATACATAGTTATATGATATCTGCCCTTCCTATACTAAGGAAAACTCGGTTTCTGAAATGTGCCGATGTTCACCATTTTCTCACATATAATAATGAATAAATAAATGTTCCAAGTGCATGGCTTATTCAAACGAACTACGTATAACAGTACTATATGCTAGTCATTTTTACGGGGAAATCAGGATTTGGAAAATAACCTTTCCATAACTATAAAATACATCATCTGTATAAATAACCGCAAATTTACCAAGGCAATAAATGTCAAGTTGAAATGTTACTGTTAGATGTGTTTTCTTTTTGTCAGGAAGGCCAATTTGGGGGAGTAGGGCAAGGAGAAGTGGCACAGATTAGGGGCATGTTGCCCTCCTTGTGGAAAGTGTTGCCCCCTTGCCATATAGCCCGGCGTTTGGAAAAGGGAATAATTACAACCAACACGTGTTTTTTTTTTGTGGCTGAACTAGACATCACTCTAATTAGACCGAAAATCAGCCTCTATATTCCGCGCGACGGTCGGTTGTAAAGTCCGATATAAAAGCAAACCCCATGCATGTAGAGTCGGTTATTTCTGACTCAACTGTAATAATAGGAACCCCTTTTTGCAACCCCCTACCGGCTACCCCGGGCGGCTACCCCACTTGGGTTTACACGGCATATAGCCTACGCCACAGGCCACAATTCAATATAGCATAATATGCACATACACGCAAATAAATATTTATAAATGTTTACGTAGAACTAGAAGTATATCGGTGTGTTATTGTCATTACTTTTTTTTAATTTTCTGTGTAGGAATTTAGGAGCCGCAGTTGCGATTCCAATCCATGAACTGTTTTGTCAGCACAAATTGGTATAGTCAATACCAGCCCCACCACCCAGGGGGGGGGGGGGGGAGCTATGTTACAGGAGGGGCAAGGATTGGGGCATGTCCGAGGAGCTTTGATAGAGAAAATACATGAATTGTAATTATATTTCCTTTTCTTAACGGCGGGCTGTATATCAGGGGAGGGGCGGGGGGGGGGGGGGGGGGCTATGATAGAGGAATGCATTTAAACATGTGTACCTGAGTGTATATAAGAGAGGTAAAAAGACAGGTTCCATTTTGCATTCGCCACTGGTTATGTACTGAGTAACCAGGTATAATAGTAACGATATGAAATAATACTGATTACAGTACGTGAAAATGATCTTCTAAAAATCACTTGTTTATCATGTTATCTTGGGGTAAACGTAATGATTATCGGAAAAGGCAAACATCTAGTCATAATAGTGAATACATTGATTAATTTGTAAACTTATAATGTATACTAACCCGTTTACTTGTGTATGCGTTATACTTGTTGCTTTATATTGTCTATATTGCTTATTAATTTTCCTCATTTGAACTAAAATAAAAGAACGAAAAAGAGGCTTCCTAATTACAGTTATTCTTTTTTTAGATAATTTCATTAGAAGGTAAGACATTTATACAATACAAAAGTATTACATTTATAATAATTTAGATATATTTAATCAAATCAACAAGTTAATACAAGCGTATAAAATGCTTGTTGAAATTAATCCCTAATTACAAGTACAATAGCGATGTGAACTGAAATGATTTTCTCATGCACTATTTGTTTTGACAGACCGCAGCACCACATATGCCAATGATACAGGAAACGATGCTGATGATATTCACACGCATATCAAATCCGGTAAGTGAGATAGTAGAGGTCATGGTTAGAGATTGCCACAAAAAACTGCAACAATTAGCCACCAAATCATCGATATATCGATAAACCAAATGCGTACTATAGATAGGTGCAAGTGGGACAATAATTACCCCCATCGAAAAGATCATAAAGGGTCACAGTGTGAAAACACATTGGTTTACGGATTGAGTGTGGTCAAAATTGTTTTCATTGTGTGCAAACGTAACTGCTTCTTTCTAGACTTACATATAAGTTCAATATGCTATTGCTATGCCTATAATTATGACAAAATAGGGCAATGCCAACTCTCGTGCCCTAAAGAACAACATTGTATTATAATATTTATAGATTTGCTGCTTAATTTCTAGGGCAAAACTATGGCAAAACTAGGACAAAGTTAACTTAACTGTCTTAGTAAGAGCAACATGTTATTACGATATTAATAAGGGTTTTGTTAATATATTTGAAATTTATTGTGGCCCTCTTACTATGACTGATGAAAATGAATATGAATACCGCTGACTATTTGTTGCTATAACATTGTTTATACTCCTTGCAGGTATGGCTAATCCTGGCGATGCCCATCCTATCCAGAGTAAGTACATCTATAGTGCCTCAACTATCCTCTTTTAGTTCCTTCAGTATTTATACAGTCAGGTTCACGTTTTATTTTTCCACGCGAAAATTCCTGAATATTCCAGTGCGATTGCGCGCGTATTCGCTTGTATTTGCGCGTATATTCGCGTGCGTTTGTGCGCGTATATTCACGTATTTTGTGTGAACAAGGAAACACGAAGAGTTTGCGCGAGGATGTGCGATTGAGCCCTGATCTAGGTTACGCGGAGAACAATTCGTGAAGTACACTGTATGTTATGTTGACAACGAAAGAATAACACACCATACCACTTGACTGTATTATAATCAGGAAGCTCATCGTTTTGTTAATCTTTGCCAACACTTGATCGAATCCTTGTCAAAGTGACAACATAGTGGCACAGCACATTATAAGTGCATGCTAATTTTAAATCATAGTTCTATTAAGTATAGTGACATAGTTATAAAATGTATAACAAAGAAACGAAAGGGGTGTTAACAAGCAATATAACAGAAGACTAAGAAGTCACACGGGGCGTTAAAGGTGAATGACAGTAGTGGGAAACGCCCCACCCCCTAAAATTGAAATGTACGCTCTTATTACCAACCATGTGAAAGAATATAGTTGTACTAATATGGGATTATACAAATTCGGCCAAGAAACCGCCTACTAATAATATATTTGCAAAATTATAAATTGATCTGTTGCGGATAGATATCGCCAACGCGGAATCGCGCATACGCTACGTGCAATTTGACCGCGTGCGTTCACTATACGGGCTTGTCGATATCTCCAGTCCAGCGCTAGCGGCGCGGACAGGTGCGAACGGGCGGTGGATTTATACATTTCACGGGCGGGTATTGGATTTCTTCCGATATTTCTGCATTTAACGATGCGTAAGGTTCGGATTTTTTTTTTACCACACAAGCCCTTTTTAGATACTTATTCAACAATATTGATCAATTATAAATGTTTTCTGTAACTTTCCCAAAACTGTTTATTCATCTTTAAAGCTGTGTGTCATAAATACATCACACTTTGGTCCTTTTGTATCCTATGTATAATACTGTTTTGTCTGGTTTTGTATGAAACTGACCACAGAGTAATTATGATGCAAAGACTGTCATCATGGTCATCATTAGTGGTTTGAAATTATCAAATTGAGAATTAACAAATATTTACGAATTATGCCCGTTTTCCCCAATAGTCACATCTCATAACTCAACTGCCGCCGAGGAAGACAACTTTAACTACACAGGCATGTATGTGACGATAGGCATCATGATCGCGTTCATGGTGACCATCGTCGCCATCGGGTTCATCAGGGGACCGCAGGGGCCGTTCAAGACGAAGCGCTCGGACGGCGAGGTCCGGATGATGATGGCGCAACTGGCCGGGCAGCACGGACAGAGCAAGACTGAGTTGGCTGCCCTGGAAGAATGCGGGAGTGCGAGCGCTCCAAGCGACGCGCAGTGGGGGGCACGCGCCGACGCGCAATTGGACGCGCGCACTGATGCGCAGTGGGAGCAGCAGCCCCTGCAGCAGAACGAGTATGTCTATGAGGATGAAGTTAAAGTGCTACCTAAAGACATGAATGAAACAGCGACAACAACAACAACCGCTACCGGGGATGAAAAGGTAGAATATCGGGAGATGTAATTCTTCCCGTTTAACTCTAAACATGCCGACAATTTAGCAGGTCTGTGGACAATATACTTATTAGGTATTAAACATTCCATCTCGGACACTGTTAAAGTTTATAATTGCATGTGTTTGTAGACCGATTTTAAGATTATTTTTTTGCAAATATATATAATACCCACCAGATACCTTAGAAGTTGCCTTATACCTAACATGAATACGATTTTGAAACGTTAATGTGATAATGTTGAATTAGATTTTGAAGTCACATGTTCAATATTTTTAAATGTTAATTTTTGTTCAGGGCCTTGGCGAACGAATATTTTAACCACGTAAAATAGTATTGTCCAAACATTAATTTATTTTTAAAATATATTGTTACTTTTTGTATAGACATGTTTCTTTGTCCTAAATATGATTTTTTATTAAGAACAACTCTGATGCCTATTTATTTTGCCCTGTTTAAACTGAAATATAACCCCCAGTGCCCGAATTATTAACACTGCTTAACATCGTTTCAAAATTGAGCCAAGACATTATTTTATGTAAAATGTTCAGTCAAACCATATGACTTGATTTTAACAATTTAATGTACAATGTATTAGTAATTTCTACATTTGATTTTACATCATTTCTTATCTTATATATTTCCAAAATCTCCAAACAGACAATAGTATTCTCAGAAGTAGTTGTCCGAATCAGGGACGACAGTAATTGTATCTATTATGCAATCCTCATGATATAACCAGGGAGTTGGTAGTTTACCTCAATGATGTAACACTAAACTGAGGGTCATTTACCGAGATTTGTGATCATAATGCTTCTTAATTGCTCCGTTCTTTTCCTTAGATTGGGACTATAGTATAGAAATCTGTTGGTGTTTACTTAATAATGTCAATCTTTATCCATTACTCAGTGTATCAAGGTTAATGGCTTATCAATTAGTCTATTGAGTTGCCCTTTGAATTCCGACTGTTTGGATTCAGATTGCGAGATAGATAACATTGTATCTCCTCACACATTTCTGTTCCATACATCATGATTCTGGTACTATAATTATAGTTAATATGTACTATCCCAAAATGAGAATTGCGCCCTCAACTGCATAGTTAGTCGGCTGCCTATGCACTAGGTGGGTGTCTTCGGCATGTTCGGTGTTCAAGTGGAAGGGGGCAATTTCTACCCTGTGGAAATTCTGACTGCATTCTATGCCCCTCCCCCTCCCCAATTTGGAAAAATAAAGAACACCGTTGGGGTATGACTCACAATATAAAAACAAATATATAATGTGTGTTTCCCATTTGGGTTAGCCCTGGCTACATACCCGTTGCCTTGAATTTAAGTTATTTTTTAATTATGAAAAATTAATCATGTACCTAAATTTCTATCAGAAGAATATTAGCATTTCATATAAATATCAAATAGGTCTACTAGAATGTATTCCGTTAGAGCTGAATATTTAAGAAGTAACTATTATAACCTATTTGGCGGTTTTAAAGAAAGGACGTCCTCTAAATGATTTACATTGTCTATGAAAATTTTGGTAATAATTATGGCTATTGATTTGTGTTGGTAACTATGTTGTTAATTGTTAACTGTGGTAATATTCAACCAATATTGTCGAACATTCCTAAATAGTTATCGACTGATCGGCCTGTATATTGGACATCCATTGACAGGGTACTGACTGAACTAGAACCCGAGACCTCCTGATTGTTATACCGATGCGCTAACCAACCCGAGCTACAGAGGGTCCTAGCTAGTGGCTTATCCTGCAGTGCCCCTGCAGTGACCCCTGGGTTCAATCCCAACCCGAGACCATTTATTTGCTCTCTTTGCAAACCTTTTCATGAATTTGTTCTGAGAAAGTAGTAGTAGTAATAGCGACGGTGTGTAAAACATTTGACATCAGTGTCTAATCATTTCCAGAAGTTCACTGTTTTTACGCTTGCCATTTTGTGTTAATGTATTTTACACTTATTATAATTGTTATTGCAATTTGCAACACGTGTTTGTATGAGATGTATTAAACGCAATACCAAGTAAAAATAAAACATGATTATAAAGATTATTTTTCCTGACTTCTGTCAAAAATTAAATGCAAGTGCAAAATGTTAGATGTTCGTTAGCCCTCTAATTCACGAAACAATTAATATATAACGACGACCATTCTGTATTCACTCGCTAGTTTTGAGATTTGATTGAAATACCGATTAGTTTTCATCAGAAGAATATTGTCCACAATATGCACATTGACATAGTCAAGTTATTTTTGTGTGTGATTTAGACAGACATTTTTGTTTATTCCTATTATATATACGAAATAGTCAATAGCATGAATACGATAATGCGGTAAGGTTGGGGTTAGGGTAATTGTGTCGCATATAACTCAGCATTCATATACATTTACACGCATCACCATTAAGTCATAAAACAATAATTGAATAGTATTACAACCACGAATTAATGCTATTCAATTTATTTCAATTTGACGAAAATTAACGCGTATCCTTTGGATGACGCTAACATATACATAACCTAAAAACAATGAAGACATTGCTGTATATTGTACTGACTATATTTTCATTGCAAGGCACTTCTCACCAAGTGGCGTAGCTGAGGGAGAAAGTGGGCAAGAGGCCCCATATCTTAATGAAATCCATAATAAAAGAACAAAAGGGTAATTGATAATAATTATACCAAACAATATAACGAAATATTTTTTCTGACTTCACAGGCCCAAGCTTGAGTATTTTGGGGGATTAGCCGCATTCTAAAACATCCATTTTCACTGCCATAAATTTCTAAAATTCCCCTTTATCGTGAGAAGTAACATCATTTTTCCTGCCACTCGCCAATCCCCCGTCAAAGTGTTGGCTCATTTGTCACTGGTGCCACCCAATATTAAAGTGACATCCACCCTTCCCTATATAATCAAAATAGGCACGTGCTACGCCACTGCACTGATTTCTATAATTAAACACACATTTCATTAAATATTCTATCATTAACAAGTCGAGGAGATATGTCATGTAAGAACGTAACGACGTTTTGTAATAATACTATCAGATACTTAATATTACAATCCTGGTTTATTTGCAACATCATTTTCAAAACATTCCATTAAATATTTCGTTATTATATTTCCATGATTTTATACAAGGCGTTACAATGTCAAAATTGCAATCTTCTTTGTAAATATAACAATGAAGAGTAGAGCAATTAAGAAATGTTAGAATTTCAACCTTACACTTTTGTTTTAAATTAATGTACATCAAAGGTACTTGATAACATCGTTGGATGATCAAGTCGTGTGTTTGCAAGATAGCCTGTAACAATAATATAATCAGAACGGATTAGTTTTGGCTAAGATACGATCAAAAGTGAACTTGTTATTCTTTCATAAACTATCATGAATTATTTTCCATAACCTGGTAGTTACGCCAATATGTTGTTTTATTAAAGGCCATTATCATTTAATACTACTTAGATTTGTCCGTAGAACTGTAGAATAGTACAGTGTTGCAATTTGTCCTCTGATGTCTGACATGTTATCAAGTACCTTTGTCCTTGGGATTAACCATTCTAACATTCGACCGCTAGGTACATAATGGGTGCGTAGGCGTAGCTGTTGTAGATGTTGGTTCCGTAGACGACAACGGTGAAACGGACAGACGGATCCTGGTGAGTTATTACGTGATAACCAGGGTCGACATCGAGTCTCCAGACGGTATACGACGAGCTTCGCACGACATCACCAGTGATATCATTCTCCGAGATCACCGAACCGTCGATCAGCAAGCCGACTTCGTCTGATGCCGAGACCATGATGCTGATGTGGTCATCTGGCTGTGGACTTTGTTGATCGACAACATCGAACGTGACTTCACCCGAGGACCACTGCTCTATCGCCGGTATGACCACCATAGCAGGATCACCGAGGTAGTCAGTATATACACCCTTGTGGTACATCACCACCAAGACAGGCTCGCTGGCCACAATCAACCAGGGACCATCCCCGTCCGACGCGGAGAAATCTCTCTCGTAGGACTGGAAAGGAGCCAAGGACGGGGATACCAAGATGACATCGAAAGGAGATGTAATGGAGATGTCTGTTTGCTGGTTGGCTGCGATGATACGAAGGATAAATCCACTCGCTCTACCGAGGAAGCTAGAAATTACAAAAGTATTTCCCCAGCTATCGACGGGTGGGATCTCCTCGACCAGGTAGTTACAGAAATCCATGCCAACGGGAACCTGGGCGCAGCTATCACCGGTAGCAACGGCGACTGGCTCGGAGGAGATTACCCTTGTTCCCGTCAGATCCAGTAAGCTCTGAAACTGAACGGTTTGATAGGTGGACAGCGATAAATTGAATGTGGTACCCGCGCCGTACGCCACGCCTTCAAAGTCGCAATCATTAGCAAATATAACTTGTACATCAGTTGAATTTGTTCCTCCCGACGTGATAACGAACTGAGATTTAAAGCCGATGGAAGCAAATGGTGGATAGCTGACGATGACGTACTCTGTCCCGAGTGCTTCCCGCTGGATTGGTGTGAACTCTTCCAAACTGTTGCCATCTACGGACCTACCCTGCACTGTGATGTCGCCGCTTGCTTCCACGATCACCGTGCTGTTTTGGTACTGCGAGCCGGTCGAGAGGGGTAACGGATCAATCACCAGTTCGTACTTAGCACCACTTTCCACAACGAGTGATTGAGAAAACAGGTTACCAGTCACCGTCACAGTTACCGGATCATCAGAAGATGTGGTGAAAATGAGTGAGGTAATTGTGCCTGGTCGCTGATCATAGTTAGTAGGGAAGGCGAAGTAAAAATGACTGCCACTGGAGCTTTGTGCCGGACATTCTGAAATGAAACGTAGACATGACAGAGGATAGATAAGGTTATCAATCATACTTTTCGATAATGAACAGAAAATTAAGACATATTAATTCATATGACTCAGACATGTCAGATAAAAACGCTACGTCTTGTCAGTGAACTGACACATCTTTGGGCAATTTTACTAGCTCTGAATTCTTAAGTTAGTCTCTGTTATCAAACACACTGAATTTAGGGTTAGAACCTGTTCTCCGAATCACTTGTTGTGGAAAGTGGCAACACGAATGAACTAGTAAATATCTTTCTCACTATGTTAGTTAAAGATTAGACATGGTAGAAGATGGAGAGCACTTTCTTGGAAACTATACGAATTTGTTGACGACTTACCGAAAGGGGTTGTCAGGATCGGCACAGTTGTCTCTAGAACTGACGTAGTCGTTGCTTCGACTGACGTAGTTGTCTCTGCGAACGGCGTAGTCGTCTCTACAAACGATGTAGTCTCTTTTGCCGGCGCGGTTGTCTCTACAAACGGCGTAGTCGTCTCTTCAATTGGCGAAGTCGTCTCTACAAACGGCGTAGTCGTCTCTTCGATTGGCGAAGTCGTCTCTACAAATGGCGTAGCCGTCTCTTCGATCGGCGAGGTTGTCTCTTCGAATGGCGTAGTTGTCTCTGCAAACGACGTAGTCGTCTCTTCGAACGTCGTAGTCGTTTCTTCGACCGGCGAGGTTGTCTCTTCGAAGGGCTTAGTTGTCTCTTCAAATGGCCGAGTTGTCTCTGCAAATGACGTAGTTGTCTCTTCGAACGTCGTAGTTGTCTCTTCGACCGGCGAGGTTGTTTCTACAGACGGCGTGGTTGACTCTTCAACAGGTGTGGTCGTTTCTCTGATCGGCGTAGTTGTGTCTTCATGAGGCGTAGTCGTCTCTTCAAATGGGGTAGTTGTCTCTTCGATCGGATTAGTCGTCACTTCGATTGGTGTAGTCGTCTCTTCGAACGGGGTAGTGGTTTCTTCGATCGGCGTCGTTTCTGCGATGGGCGTCGATGTTGTGTAAGGCGTTGTCGTTTCCCCGCATGGCTCCACATTCAGGTTAAAGAGGGCAGGAAATGAGTATCCCATGTAGTAGTCATGTCCGTAAACAAGGACGCTAAACGGAATGTCGGGGTTGGTGTGTCTTACATAGTGTACTCCGTTCGTCACTTCTGTACTCCAGATCGTGTAAATGCTGTCACTTAGATGCGATGAAGTAGACGCCTCGAGAAGAACTCCATCCAACTCGATGCCTCCTTCATCAACTGTTTCGACAACGATAGATACATAATTCGAACCTGTGTCTGAACTCAATAAGCTGACTGTACGTCCTGCTGAGAATTGGCGAGATGGTGGAACGATGGACATTGAAGGGTCGCCGCGGTAGTCACTCAAAATTCCTTTCTGATACTGCACGACGAGAATGGGGTTGCTTGCCATGACAGTAAAGGAATCCGTGAAAGTAAAGTCATAGTCGTAATATTCATATGCTTGGAGGGTCACCTGAACTCCTAGGAATTCTATCAATGTATCGTCCTGAGATGCAATTATGCGGATAATAAATTCGTCTCGTCCGAAGAGAGATGCTACTGGCACCACTGTACCCCAAGTGTCGACGGGTGGCATCTGCTCGACCAGATAGTCACAGTACTCCACATCAGTTGGCACGTTGGCACAGCTTGCTCCAGAAATCACAGAGACCGGTGTAGAAGAAGTCACCCTTGTACCGGTTAAGTCCAGTTCGCTCTGAACCTGGTACGTCTCACCGGGAGCGAGATCAAACTGGATATCAGGCGAAAGGCCATCCGGAAACTATACCGTGACACTAGCTTGACTGCCACCAGACGTCACAGTGAATTCTGAGAAGAAGGTGTCTGTTGGTGAATAACTAGCGACGATGTATTCCGTTCCAAGGCTGTTAACGGGAATGGCAAGGTAGCTATCAATGGATACGCTCTCACTGCTGTGACCAACCACTGAAATGTCACCGTCCGATTCAATCATGATGGTACAGGTCTGGTAGCCAATGCCATTGCATCGGGACTCCGGTGACAACTCCACTGACAGGGGCTGACCATATGATACAGTTCCTACAATTACACCGCCGTCAGCATCCGTCACGTACACCGTGACGTCATTGGGGGACAATGTCGTGATCTGCAGCGAGTTGACCTCTGTGCCGTACTCTCGGTTGGCCGGAAAGGCCAGGATGAAGCTTCTTCCAACAGTCGACCGATTGCAAATTTCTGTAATGTGAAAATGGTTAAACTTATTTATGATACTTATCCATGTTTTAATGGTAGAAAGCTATCTCAATAACTCAATTATTTCAGAAGGTCGTTTTAATGAAATGTTCTAATTGCTTTTTGCTTTTCCTTTACGATGTTTTCCAAACATTCACAAAAATAATAAGTAGCGCCCAATTAACTAGAAATAAACATGTAATGACATTTACGAGCGAAATATTTTGATTTTCTTTTTTGTTTAATTGTTTGTATACTTTATGCTACCATGCACTGAGTATTGTTCCCTGCCAATCATAATCACGTATTCGCACTAATAACGTCACGATCATGGGGGTTTTAAGTACTCGTCATGAAATACTGGATCGGGGATTACATATTCGATTTATGGAAGGAGAAAGAATAACAATACCTGGCGTCTCAGTTGTACCATAAGCAGTTGATTGTCCTTCAGTTGTTTCTTCAACGGTTGTTGCCGACTGGACAGTTGTTGACGTCTCCGTCGTTTGTTTCTGCGTCGGTAGTTCCTGCGTCGTTTGTTTCTGCGTCGTTTGTTTCTGCGTCGTTTGTACCGGCGTCGTTTGTTCTTGCGTCGTTTGTTCTGTCGTAGTGATTGCTTGGGTTGTCGGGATAGCAGTTGTTGAAGCTGTAAATATATGAACCAAGAAAAACGTATAGGGTATGTAATATTCATAGAGAATGTCCATCTAAGATGTCCATCTAAGCCATGAATTTTATAAAAACGCCGTTTCGCACTTTATTGTCTTAAGGTTTCCCAAAACTGGTCATTAGCTTTGCAGTTTCACAAAAGTTTAACAAAACAAATCTATTTCAGTTTATTCAATCAAGTTTGCCCATAATACAAAAGATGGTTTCCAACGGGCCGTGGGACTGGGAGGAAGACTGATTTTGAAACAAAAAACGTCAAAAGATCATAAAAAGTGGTAAGGCTTGCCTTGGTCGCAGTCGCCGTACGATATGTCATCGATGCCCACGTATGCGGTGGGTGCTCTGTCCATCACGGCCTCGATAGTGATTCGACCTGGCACGTCTCCTGGCAGCTCGATTTGGACCTCGACCCAAAAGTTACCGATTGACGAGTTCCTGGACCACAACTAAACAAACAGACAAAAAGATACCAATTAGCTTCATTTCTTAGTTCGTAATAAAATGTGGTAAATGTAGACATATCTTTCTGTACGGGTTGCGTAACAAACACGTGTAATATAATTTTACTTCTTATACATTTTACAGCTTGAGATAATTAACTTGTATTCAGATTTAATTACACAAGTTAAATTCTAGCGAATCGTTACCTTCCGTAAAGCGAACGTGATGTTGTTTCAAAGTACAACATACATCATTCATTCAAGTTTAACTTACAACATCAATATCATATTCATAACTCGATACTGAAAACAAATAATTTAGTTTTAAGGTTTACCGGGGCTGATGAATTTCCGTAGTACACGCTAAGCTGGTTGTGCGAGGCTGGAGGATGCATGTGAAGACAAAAGTGTAAGCACCTCCTCACTGGAGCGCAAGATTGCGACGTCGTTAGAATGGGGCTAACGAGTACCGCTCGATCACCGTCCTGACGACGATGGGAGTTGGCGAACAGGAAGTACCCATCTGTGACGTAGAAAAAAAATGAATATAGGGAAGAGTTATTTGCGTTGTACTTTAAGTAATTGTACCTTTAGTTGTACTTTCTATTTTATCTTAATTTGTGTTGGCCATTCCAAGTATGTCATTTAAACACGTCATTTATAAACAAAGAGCCATATATCTCCTTTGATCATCAAAGAAGACGACTTGGGGGGAAATGCAAAATATAAGTTGTTTAAATAGCCGAATTCTACTTATTATTGTTTTCAATGCCAGACGAAGGTATGGCCCTCATTTTATAGACCATTCTCCATTATCATGATGATCATAATCATGGCTGGTTTACCCACAGAGACTGCTGCTGGTCTTACCTCCACAGTTGTGGCGGTCTTTCTCGCCGCTGTCGCTGCCGTCATTATCGTCGTCATCCTCATCGTCGTCCTCGTCATCACTGCTGCTATTACTTCTCTTTCTTCTACTGTCATTACTGTCATCATCAATGTCGTCATCACTGACGTCATCATCATCACCACCACGCCTGTCGGATCGCTCCCAGTCGAAGTCATCGTCGCTCGCTTGTTGCCACTCGCAGAGCCCATCTTCGAAGTCACAGTCCACCAACACTGATGGGATAAGCGGACACAATGTGTAGAAAATTAAGAAACGATACCCAGAAACGTTCGGAATTTGTGTTTGATTTACACTCGCGTGAACAGGATTTTTAGACTGATAGGAGCACGCAAAATAGCGTTTAACTGAATGAATCATAAAGACGATGTACGTCGTGTGCGTGTGCCGAGCGTGAACAGGTGAGGTGCAATTAGTATTATTAGTATTACTACTACTACTATTATTATTATTATTATTATATTATCATTTTTATCATTATTATTATTATTATTATAGGTTTTCCCGGCCAATTTCCAACATTACGCGCCCAAATTCGTTTATGTGCATTCAATTTCGTGCAATTGCTGTGGATGAGTCGCTTTGGTCATTCAAATTCATATTCCGAGCATGCATATTCGTATATGGGCACTCAAATGTCAAATCGCGAACTTCAAATTCGCAAATGGGCATTCGATTTCATCAATGGGCGCTATTTTCAACAAATGGGCATTCAATTTAATACGGCAAGCTTGACAATCGCTCGTTTGTGCATTCAATTTCGTTAATGGGTGACCAATTTCCAGAAATGTTCATTCGAATTAAGTTACTCAAACAACATCCATACTTACTCGCATATAAACATATTTTCATGCATGTATACAACGCACACACATACAAACACAAACATACATGACATACGATGACTTTGATTTATCTTTTTATATCATCATCACCGTTCTTTTTCTTACATAGTCTCGAAAATTTCATCGTGTTATATCTTTCCTTTTTCAGATATACTTGTCTGACAAGTATATCTGAAAAAGGAAAGATATAACGTTTAAATATAAAGATTAAATGTTGACTCAACATTTAATCTTCACTTTTCGATATTCATCAGTCACATTTTGTTTAGATTTGTTTGTCAATGTTCAATAATTTTATATTCATTTCACAATTCACATTGTGATTTCTTTTTGTTTTCCCTCTATTCATTCATCATGTCTTTACTTTATCATCATGCGATATTTAGTTCATCATTTTGATCTTTATTTTCACAACATTTTCTTCTGTGTCATCATCTGATCTTTATTTTATCATTTTTTCTTCTTCTCACAATCTGTATCTTTATTTCCATCATGTTTTGTTTATTGATTGCCCATGCACGAAATAACTATACCATATACCATGATGTTACACATCCATGACATTTCCACTGTATATGTTTAATTTGAATGAAATTATAATGAACTTGTTTGCCCATGCGCGAATTTGAATGACCGAAATGAGACCGGAGACTGCTAGAGATGAATTCGAATGACCATTAACGAAAATGAGCGCCCATTGCTTACATTGGAATGACGCAAGTGTGAAATTGGTTGCTCCGTTACTTAATATGAATGACTAAAAACGAATTTGAATGACGATGTGTCGATCCAAACGCGGATTTGGTGAAATTGAATGCTGCTGATATGAAATTGCATGAGAAAATAGCGAAATTGACCGGGAAAACCTATATTATGATTGTTATTATCATACTGTAGCGAAACAGCCCTTGAATAATGGCTGGATTCGCTAGTTAATTTATGGTAGATGGGTAATTATAATTATTGGCATAAGGGATCGATTATGGGTAATTAATGGTTAGAATTATGGTTAATTCATTGTAGAATTAAGTTAGGATTAAGGAAAGATGTTATGGACTAGATGTCTATGGGGATGAGTAGGGACATTTATTATGTATAAGATGGGACAGTGTAGTAATTTATGAAGGATGGTTAGTATTTGTTAAGGGATTAATTGTGATTAGGATCGGGTGATCGATCATGATAAGTAGAGATCGATCATGAGATTTAGATTGAACGATCATAAGTTGTGATCGATTGTAGAAACGTAGTAGTATTAAGTGTTAGTTGTCCATTCAGATTAGTTAATTGGTTATAGTTCTTATGATTAGGATAGAGCCTGATGGTTAGGTATTGGGGCGATTTAGTAATTAGTTATTGAGTAATTTGACGGGTTAACCATGGGAAATGGGTAAGGATTGGTAGAGTTATGATTACTTGAAGATAATCAGTAACCACGAAATGTAGTATGTAAGTTAGAATAAATGTTGAAGTATGAACGGCAATAGAGAGCCCGTTCGCTTCGTGAAATTGACGCATGTTGCCTATGAAGTGCATGCTAATAAATTCGCATGTAAGCCCGGTAACCTCACGGATTCAGGTGTCTTTATTGATCTCTAGAGTAAAGGAGGTTACAACCCTGTTGTATGCTTGAACGGGTGTCTGCTGCCAAATGATCGTTTTGTGATGGCCTTAGCAGAGTGCGAAAACAGCATTTTCGAAGTCTAGTTCTGATAACTGACTGGGCCGATAGGAGTCGGAGTGGATAAGTCACCGTTGGACTGGAAACGAGACTCTTAATTGAATCTCGCTGAGTCACCGTTGGATTGGAAACAGAGACTCTTAATTGAATCTCGCTGAGACACCGTTGGATTGGAAACAGAGACTCTTAATTGAATCTCGCTGAGACACCGTTGGATTGGAAACAGAGACTCTTAATTGAATCTCGCTGAGACACCGTTGGATTGGAAACAGAGACTCTTAATTGAATCTCGCTGAGACACCGTTGGACTGGAAACGGGATTCAATTGGCTGAATCTCGCTGAGTCACCGTTGGACTGGAAACGGGATTCAATTGGCTGAATCTCGCTGAGTCACCGTTGGACTGGAAACAGGATTCAATTGGTTGAATCTCGCTGAGTCACCGTTGGACTGGAAACGGGATTCAATTGGCTGAATCTCGCTGAGTCACCGTTGGACTGGAAACGGGATTCAATTGGTTGAATCTCGCTGAGTCACCGTTGGACTGGAAACGGGATTCAATTGGTTGAATCTCGCTGAGTCACCGTTGGACTGGAAACGGGATTCAATTGGTTGAATCTCGCTGAGTCACCGTTGGACTGGAAACGAGATTCTTAATTGAATCTTGCTGAGCAGCCAGGGGTAACCTGGAAGGAGGTACACCGGAGACCACACCAACATAAGTCAAGATCCCCATCCAATACATAGAGCCAAATAGGTCGTAGATTGCGACCAAACGAACTCACGAATTACGAGCTCGGAGAATCCTGGCCGGAACCGGTGGCGCGTCCAACAGTCGGCGACAACGGCATCCTGACAAATTCCGAAGGAACCGATCGTTGGACTTCCCGCCGTCCTTTTTCGTCTGTGGTGCAGAGTCGCGCCGGTACCAGAGAATCGAAAAGGGTGTTCCGCTACAAATGGTGTCAGAAGTGGGATTCTTTTAGCTCAACCAAAACGAGAGACAGAGAGGTGGAAGCCAGATAACAGAACAGGCAGCACAATTCGGTGAACGAGAGGTTTGAACTTGGCAAACATCGAACGGTGGACAGTTATCAACATGGGGTTCAACATGATTTACGGGATATTAATTACAACATTGACGGCAGTTATCAACATGTTCCAGAGGGAGTCGGAGGTTGGCAGCGTTAACAGAGGTAGGCAGAGGCGGCGGCGGAGTGTGAAGCCGGATGAGGCAACGAGTAACCGAGATAAAGGAATAGCTGGTATGCAGAGAGTATTTGCGGAGAACCAGGAGGATGAAAAAGTAGCCGGGATGCAAGGAGTATTTGCGGGTGACCGGGAAATTGAATCTGAATGGCAGAAAGAGCCGGGCGGAGGAAGACGGTCGGGTGACCGGGAAATTAAATCTGAATGGCAGAAAGAGCCAGGCAGAGGAACTGAATCTGGATGGCAGAAAGAACCGGGCAGAGGAAGACGGTCGAGTGACCAAGACGCGGGTCGGTGCATGACCGCGGTAGCAGAACAGTCAAGATGGCTGACAAGGGACCAGGAAGAGAGGCAGGACCAGATGATACCTGATTGTTTCGATGGGAGTGTTCCAATCATGGGCTACATGTGTCATTTTGAAGCATGTGCCAGAATCAACGGGTGGACGAAGGAAGATGCGTTGTATTATCTGACGGCCAGTTTGAGAGGGTATGCAGTTGTGACACAACAGACCGGTAGGCAGCTGACATACGACGAACTCGTTTACAGGCTGAAACAACGGTTTGGATGCGAGGAGGAATCTGAGGTATTCGTGACGGGACAACGAGCACGATGCCAACAACAGGGGGGAGGTCAGGTGAACTATGTGCGGAGCTTAAGAAGCGGTGGAGCTACTGCAGGGCGGATGGCAGACAAGAACGACAGCGGACCGGAGGGGTGTTACCGGTGCTTCGCCTGCAGGGAACTGGGACATATCGGGAGGAGCTACGGGGCTGACCAGAGGGCAACGGCAACCAGGGTGAAGGAGAAGCGGTGCTTCGTATGTGGTGAATTAAGACACCTTGTTCGAGGTTGTCCAAATCGGCAACAACGGAAGGAGGCCGGGAAGAGCAAAGCAGAGACCGCAGAGAGAGAAAACGACGATCACGAGCAGACCAGGAGGAGTTGCGGGACGGGAATGAGAACAAGGGAAATGACGGTGAGGAGGAAGCGGTGCTTCGCCTGTGGAGAGATTGGGCACCTGAAGCGAGAATGTCAGGTTAAGCGGCGGCAAAGGAGTGCGGAGGACAGGAAAAACAACACGAGAGAAGTCGGAATACAGGTCGGGCGGCCTGGCGTGGGCGAACTCAGTGGTAAAGAACATATCGACGAAGGAGTGCCCACGGATTGGCCTGGTTCAGATAAGCAGACAGCAAGAACACCACTTTCCGTGAATGCGGAGGTGAATGGGGCGCCGATACGCATGGTGGTGGATTCGGGTACATCATGTTCAATCATCAGTACCCGAACATTCAATAGAATCGAGCCGAGACGGCGGCCGCATGTGCAGCCAGGGCCACACGTTGTGGGCCAGGCCGATGGGTCTGTCTTAAGGGTGACAGGAAGAACTACGGTGGGGTTACAGCTTGGTGAGAGGTTTCTCATGGTCAAAATGATTATTGCAGACATCCAACACGACGGGATTTTGGGTCTTGATCAACTATTTGAAACCGGAGCCATGCTGGACGTCCAGAAGAAGGAGCTGCGGACCATGTGGGGTACCATCCCCTGCACCAACCAGGAGAAGACCAGGCGCGACGAGGATCGTGAAACCAGTGACGAGGATCGTGATATCAGCAACGAGGACCGTGAAACCAGCGACGAAAACAACCATGGCGGAGGGACGAATAACGAAGTAACCAGCGGCAGCGACGACAACCAGCACAAAGAATCAAGTAGCGACGAGAGCGAGCCAGCAAGAACAACGGGCCGGGGTGGTGTTGCCTCGATGTTGGCACGACGCCTGCGCCAGCAGAATGCAGAGGTGGGACGAGACGACGACCGGGGCAGTGACATAGTCGTGAAGGCGCAATGCTGGCGTCCACCAGAATATACGACGTTAGACCACAACAATAATGAGCTGAGACGAGATTACTGGGACAAGCTGAAACGAGACCACCCGAACGACAAGCGGGGACGAGACCTTACCTGAAAGGCGCAACGCCATGCGCTAGCGGTATCAACGTGAGGGGACGAGACAATTAGAACGACAAACCGGGTCACCTCGGTGGCGCACCACTTGCGCCTACAACATGTACGGGACGAATTCAACAATCAATCCGGGTTACCTCGGGGTCACAAAGTCAGTGCCAATGTTGATTCGTCTGGGACCAGAACACTTCAAGGGATAAATTGACAATCAGTCCGGGTTACCTCGGGGGCACAACGTCAGTGCCAATGTCAATTTATCTGGGAACACAACCAGGGACGAAGACCGACCACCATCGGGAAAAACCAACGACATGAACTTTGTAGCCGGGTCGCCTCGGCGGCGCACGATTTGCGTCCATGTCATCCTCGGGACGAGTTTGACACACCGGGTTACCTCGGGGCACGACGTTTGTGCTATGTAGTGTCAATTTGTCTGGGAGCACGACGGGGGACAAACGATTACGACCGCCATCGGGACCGACTACGACCTCCATGAGAATGATTACGGGACCCACACCATATTGGACGAGCCGACCAGACCAACCAAGACCCCTACACGAGAGTGCCGAACGCCACCACGAACCGAACCCGCAAGACGAATTAATGAACATTACAAATCAGTTAGGAGGTGCAGAATTCCCTAATGAACTTTTATTTTAAAAAAAGGGAAGCACCAAGAGCATTAGGTTATTTATTTATTTATGTATGATTAAGTTATTTGTAAGAGCAACCAAGCGATGCTCGCTAATTATGGCAGTTAATGTTTTGAATTGTTTTGTTAATTGTTGAGGACGGTTAGGAGCTATGTAAAAACAGCTCTTTTTGTTAATTATTGAGGACGTGTTTTTAAACATTAAGTTAGTTATTTATTTATGCATGATTTGGTTTTGTAAGAGCAACCAGGAGTTGCTCAGTAGTGTTTTAGATCATAGGGTTAAGTTTTAAATAAGAGGGGTAACCGAAGTTAATTGGATGTTAAATTTAAGCTTCGGGACGAAGCTTATTAGAGGAGGGGGTTGTGTAGCGAAACAGCCCTTGAATAATGGCTGGATTCGCTAGTTAATTTATGGTAGATGGGTAATTATAATTATTGGCATAAGGGATCGATTATGGGTAATTAATGGTTAGAATTATGGTTAATTCATTGTAGAATTAAGTTAGGATTAAGGAAAGATGTTATGGACTAGATGTCTATGGGGATGAGTAGGGACATTTATTATGTATAAGATGGGACAGTGTAGTAATTTATGAAGGATGGTTAGTATTTGTTAAGGGATTAATTGTGATTAGGATCGGGTGATCGATCATGATAAGTAGAGATCGATCATGAGATTTAGATTGAACGATCATAAGTTGTGATCGATTGTAGAAACGTAGTAGTATTAAGTGTTAGTTGTCCATTCAGATTAGTTAATTGGTTATAGTTCTTATGATTAGGATAGAGCCTGATGGTTAGGTATTGGGGCGATTTAGTAATTAGTTATTGAGTAATTTGACGGGTTAACCATGGGAAATGGGTAAGGATTGGTAGAGTTATGATTACTTGAAGATAATCAGTAACCACGAAATGTAGTATGTAAGTTAGAATAAATGTTGAAGTATGAACGGCAATAGAGAGCCCGTTCGCTTCGTGAAATTGACGCATGTTGCCTATGAAGTGCATGCTAATAAATTCGCATGTAAGCCCGGTAACCTCACGGATTCAGGTGTCTTTATTGATCTCTAGAGTAAAGGAGGTTACAACCCTGTTGTATGCTTGAACGGGTGTCTGCTGCCAAATGATCGTTTTGTGATGGCCTTAGCAGAGTGCGAAAACAGCATTTTCGAAGTCTAGTTCTGATAACTGACTGGGCCGATAGGAGTCGGAGTGGATAAGTCACCGTTGACTGGAAACGAGACTCTTAATTGAATCTCGCTGAGTCACCGTTGATTGGAAACAGAGACTCTTAATTGAATCTCGCCTGAGACACCGTTGGATTGGAACAGAGACTCATATTGAATCTCGCTGAGACACCGTTTGGATTGGGAAACAGAGACTCTTATTGAATCTCGCTGAGACACCGTTGGATTGGAACAGAGACCTAATGATCTGGGGTGAGGAAGGTAATGAATCTCGCTGAGACACCGTTGGACTGAAACGGGATTCAATTGGCTGAATCTCGCTGAGTCACCGTTGGACTGGAAACGGGATTCAATTGGCTTGAATCTCGCTGAGTCACCGTTGGACTGGAAAACGGATTCAATTGGCTGAATCTCGCTGAGTCACCGTTGACTGGAAACGGGATTCAATTGGCTGAATCTCGCTGAGTCACCGTTGGACTGGAAACGGGATTCAATTGGTTGAATCTCGCTGAGTCACCGTTGGACTGGAAACGGGATTCAATTGGTTGAATCTCGCTGAGTCACCGTTGGACTGGAAACGAGATTCTTATTGAAACCGTTGGACTGGAAACGAGATTCTTAATTGAATCTTGCTGAGCAGCCAGGGGTAACCTGGAAGGAGGTACACCGGAGACCACACCAACATAAGTCAAGATCCCCATCCAATACATAGAGCCAAATAGGTCGTAGATTGCGACCAAACGAACTCACGAATTACGAGCTCGGAGAATCCTGGCCGGAACCGGTGGCGCGTCCAACAGTCGGCGACAACGGCATCCTGACAAATTCCGAAGGAACCGATCGTTGGACTTCCCGCCGTCCTTTTTCGTCTGTGGTGCAGAGTCGCGCCGGTACCAGAGAATCGAAAAGGGTGTTCCGCTACAATACTAACAAAGCAAAAAAACACATATAAATAGAGAAAAAAAAAACGCAAGTGATTTTAGATATTGAGGATGAGCTATCAAAGTGAATGATTCTACTTACAACCGTTATTATTGTTGATCGAAGTGCAGTTTACGGTAGTCATGGGCAGTGTTGTGATTGGTGCATCGGTGGTGGTTGGTGGTTCAGCGGTGGTAGTTGCATCAGTAGTGGCGTGTGCATCAGTGGTTGTAGGTGGTACAGTGGTGGTAGGTGCATCAGTGGTGGTTGGTGGTTCAGCGGTGGTAGTTGCATCAGTAGTGGTGGGTACATCAGTGGTTGTAGGTGGTACAGTGGTGGTAGGTGCATCAGTGGTGGTAGGTGGTACAGTAGTGGTAGGTACAATAGTGGTGGTAGGTGCATCAGTGGTGGTAGGTGGTACAGTAGTGGTAGGTACAACAGTGGTGGTAGGTGCATCAGTGGTGGTAGGTGCAAAAGTTGTGGTTGGTACATTAGTGGTGGTAGGTGCATCGGTGGTGGAATGTTGTACAGTGGTGGTAGGTGCATCAGTGGTTGTGGGTGATACAGTGGTGGTAGGTGCATCAGTGGTGGAAGGTGCATCAGTGGTGGAAGGTGCATCAGTGGTGGTAGGTGGTACAGTAGTGGTAGGTACAATAGTGGTGGTAGGTGGTACAGTAGTGGTAGGTACAATAGTGGTGGTAGGTGCATCAGTGGTGGTAGGTGGTACAGTAGTGGTAGGTACAATAGTGGTGGTATGTGCAACAGTGGTGGTAGGTGGTACAGTGGTGGTAGGTGCATCAGTGGTTGTAGGTGGCACAGTTGTGGTAGGTGCATCAGTGGTGGTAGGTGCAACAGTTGTGGTAGGTACATTAGTGGTGGTAGGTGCATTGGTGGTGGTAGGTGCATCGGTGGTGGTATGTTGTACAGTGGTGGTAGGTGCATCAGTGGTTGTGGGTGATACAGTGGTGGTAGGTGCATCAGTGGTGGTTGGTGCAATAGTGGTGGTAGGTGCATCAGTGGTGGTAGGTACAATAGTGGTGGTAGGTGCATCAGTGGTTGTAGGTGATGCAGTAGTGGTAGGTGGTACAGTAGTGCTAGGTACATCAGTGGTGGTAAGTGGTGCAGATGTGGTAGTAGGAGGTAGAGTTGTTGTAGGTTGTACGGTCACAGGTTGAGGATTGCACGAAGGCTCCGCTGGAATAGCTGCAAAATAATGAACATACACAGAAGACTGAATAAAAGTGAATGGTACAGCTATCCCGATCCCCGTTCATTCACATGCACATGGCACTTCTCTAATGTTTCTAAACTTGATAAAGATTACCAAATAATCACGCCCCTTTCTTCAAAAGTGAGCTAATTTGTTGACCGCAATATTATTTTCTTTATTTTTTTTCTTCATTGATCCATGTTAATAGTTAAATGTCAACAACCAATTAACACATTCAATTACTTCAAACCACATTTTCTCATAAGTTATAGGAAGTCTGTATTCTACAAGTTAGCGATATGATTCTTATTCTTCATCAACCACAATTTGAACAATTGTAATGAGGGTAATGTTTACTTGGATCGCAGTCTCCAAACGACAGGTCATCGATGCCCACGTCGGCGGTGGGTGCTCTGTCCATGACCGCCTCGAGAGAGATTCGACCGGGCGCGTCTCCCGACAGTTCGATCTGGACTTCGGCCCAACAGTTACCGATCGACGATGTCCGCGACCACACCTGTTGGGGTAAAGTATAGACGATCGTTTTTTAAGGAAATTTCAAACATTTGCTTTTCACTTTTTAGGTTTATATCTCTGACAATGTCCACCTCTAGAGAGTATTTTGACGGGGCACATCTTCTGGCAACTCTTTCTGAACGTCTGTCCAAAGTTTACCCATTAGCGACGTCCAGAACCATAAATAACAGACGATAAAAACATCATGATTTAAAACAAACAAGCAAACAAACATGTACATCCATTATCTATTCTGCATAAACGCTAGGAGACAATTTACCAAAACAATTAACCCAATTTGTTGCCTATAAATTACATTTCTTTCGTCATTGTGAAAGTTCTCACTTGCTTTTCCCTTCTTTAAACATACTTTTATCAACTTTTATCATAATATTTAGAGGAACAATTGCGTTTACCGGAGTCGAGGAGTCCCCGAAGTACACATGCAGCTCGTTATGTGAGGCTGGGGGATGCATGTTGAGCTTAAAGCGGAAGCACTTCTTCGCGGGGTCGCAAGTTACCGGCGGCGTAAAAACGGGGCTTCGCAGAACCGCTCGATCGCCGTCGCTACGACGATGTGAACTGGCGTACATAAAGTATCCATCTATATAGGGTAAACAAATAGATCAGGAATTACCGTATAATCCGGAAGTTTTATAGCACATGAATTTTAATCATAAAGTCGTTGAATGGCATTAGCAATTTTATTTGTAAGTATATCCCTCTTTATTTTAAACATTTAATATCACTTTATTGTACATAGTTTTATGAGCAGGAATCAGGAATCATTAGATAAATCTTACAAACCTCCACTGTTGCCATTGCCGCCGCCGTTGCCTCCGCTATTCCCGCCGCTGTTGCTGCGTGTATTCCCGCCGCTGTTGCTGTCGGTATTCCCGCCGCTGCTGCTGCCGGTATTCCCGCCGCTGTTGCTGCGAGTATTCCCGCCGCTGTTGCTGTTGTCATTCGGAGTTGTCTTTTCACCCCGCGCCCAGTCGAAGTCATCGTCGCTCGCATGTTCCCACCCACAAATCCCATCTTCAAAGTCACAATCAACTATGGTATCAAAGAGAACGAAGTAAGAATTAGTATTTGTATTTGTATTTTGACGTTTTACTGAATTGCTTATGTTGATAAATCCGTGGAAATTATGATGGATTGCAATACATTTTGTTGTATAAATGTATATTGTATACTTTTGTTGATATATTTGGTTAAAAAAGAAAATGTAAATGTGTTTCTTCAAAATCTCTCCGGTATAACCGTGTACAATATACATGAACAAAAATAAACACACAAACGAAATCTTGTTCATAATTTACGATACGTAGTGCAAGTCCCATTATATTCAAGATCATTGTCATGTGTGGGCGTATAATTTTAGGCTATGTGTACAATATAAATTAATAGAATATTAATTTTGAAAACGGATATTTACACAAAAAGATACAAAGTCATGTTTGCGGATAAGGGCACTTTGGTATACCAAAGTATTACCGGGAACAAGTACCGCACCTCACAACTGTGACGTCATAATTTGCATCACGTCATTAATTCAACAGATTAAAAAAGAGCCCTTTGAAGAATGTCCTAGACAATGCATCCTTATCTGACAGACCGATACTTGACTAACGACCCAATCACACCGCCAAACCGAATCCAGACCGAGATGTCGTTTTGGTGGCGGGCATTATACATTTTCGGTCTCGTGTCGGTCTTTATTCCGCGCCAAAATTTAGTCTACATTCGGCATTGAGGCAAACAACCCGACCCCCGGATCAGACCGAAACAAAACCGACACCAGATCAAACCCGGGATCAAACTCAATCGATAACAAACCGAACTCAAATCGACAATTTGGGGTTGTGTCCATTTGCTGTCTTTTTCAGTTCGGGGGCTGTCGGGTTTGATACTATTTGAATTCGGACTCTCAAATTAGACTATTTGAAACACACTCGAAATAGTCCACTTCGACAAATTTGAAAATCCGGATCCAAACCGCATCGGGCCCGCCAGCACCGCGAAAGCAGACCTAACTTAAACGGACATCAAATGGACACGACCCCGAATTCGTCCATTTGGGTTCGGTTTGGTGTTATTTTGGGTTCGATCTTGTATCGGGTTGGACTCGGTCCGGTTATGTGTCGTTACGCCCAATGTATATTGAATTCGGGTGCGGAATATAGACCGATGCAAAACCGAACATACATTCGACCGAGTAAACATCACCCCGAACGACCCCGATTGTGTTGGTTTGCCTGGTGTCGGTCTTGCTGGTGTGACCAGGTTTACGGGGTATAACGAAAGGTTACTTACTAGATGGAGCGCATGTGCCGTAAGTGACGTCATCGATTGCGATATCGCCGAGATATCCGTCGCCAATGACGCCCTCGAATGCCCAGTAACCCCTCGGGTTGGTGAAGTTCGTGACAGGGATCTCGGCCTGCAGCCAGCATTCCGCTTTCTCCCCCGACATCGTCCATACGACCTCGCTCGAATCGATGTTCGTCCGGGAGGTCATGAAGTGGACATTGAGGGTGCCGATGTTGACGCCGAACATGTGATACCAGAAGGTTAAGCACTTATCGGAGTTGGCCGGTCCGAGTCTGGTGTATTTGGGCGCTCGTATGACGGCATTCTCGCCGGCAACTCTCGGCAACGATGATTCGAGGAGCATGTACGACCCAGCTTTGAAGCATGACATGACAGGAGAAAAAAAATCAAAGGTGTTTAACCCCCTGATACTCAAAATAATAAAATGCTTATTGAGATATCACACACGGAATAAGCTCTCAGAAATTAGCATATCCAAACCCCCGCTAAATTAGCTCACACTTTCAAGTTTCACTATTATTTTTTAGAAAGATAAGGGTTGGCCTATATATTTTGTCCCTGAAATTTAGATCGAAATCCAAGGAGATGCAATATCTATTCATTTTGTTTGATTTCATATCAAATCAAACCACACTATATGATGTATCGTATCAAATCAAATCAAATTTAATCAAATCAAATTAAATCAAAATGTGATAATAATATTATCTCTTCACATCCTATCAAACCGAATATGTATATAATAAATACAAATCAAATCTAAAGAATCAAAATAAAATAGAATATAATAAATTACAAACAAACCAAATCCATTCAATTCCGATCAAATCAAATCAAATCAAATCAAATCAAATCAAATCAAATCAAATCAAATCAATCCCGACTCACTTCCGTCTTGTTGTGTGTGGTCATCAGTGGGTCCAGTAGGCGTGGTCGAGGTATGACCGCTGTGCCTCGTCCAATCAAACGAGTCCGAAGTGAGTTGGCTCCACCCACATGTGTTCTGATCAAAGTCACAGTCGGTCCGGTCAGCTGAACATTTTGGGAAAAGAGAGAATATGTTGTTAACGTAAATGGCACAAATGGCACAAACGTAATGGCAATCAAAATTAGTGAATGATTTATATTAAAAGGTTTAAAGGGCAATGAAACTATGGCTTTCGGCTATTATTATCGTTTAGAGGGTGAACAGACATTTTATTTGATACATAACTTGGCAATTTTGGCCTCCTGGATCCCATGAAATCCTTACGTGAACATAGCCACATTGTACTAATTATTACGGCGGCAAAAGGTGATGGGAGCGGCCAATTGCCCGACATGCTTTGCAAACTATGACGAGTGTGCTACGGGCCGAACACAAAGCTTTTCACTGATTTACAGACTCGTCAAAGCATATACAAGTATTCAGACAATGGTTTCAATAGAAGCTATTGAAATGCATTAGTGCATATCACTGACCATAAGTCCGCACACACCTAATAATGGCGGCCTCCAGTGTTCGCATGAATAGTGGTAAACCCGATAGAGTTTTCACATATTTCTCCCAAAGCAGAAATCTGAGTCGGAGTTATGTTATATATAATAAAAAGGCATAATACGATATATCAAGTATAGGATAAACTCTATACTTGAGTTGCATTGCCCTTTAATTCGGTAGTACCGTAAATAGAGATTCTGGATACGCGTTCTCCAAATTTTACTCCAGTGACTTTAGTGCAGAATACGAGGTACAGTGAGGAAAAGTATAATAACTTGGCTCGACAAATTCCAAAGAAGTTGAAGAATGCTCGCCAGTAAAGAAATAAGGTTGGTTTAGGCTTACATTTATTTTAGTAAATAATAGTATTGGTCCCATGCAGGTGAAAGTATCAAATAAATTAATTAATTCAAACAAAGGGTTTTCTATAGCTCGGTCGGTAAGAGCGCCGGTCTGGCAATCCGGAGGTCTCGGGTTCGAATCCCGCTGCGCGGAATCCCATTTTCTTTGCTCTTTTTCAGTCAAATAAATTAATTTAATTTTAATACTAATTAACATGCATATTGGAGACATATAGGCCTAAACAAACATTAAAATTTTGGGTGTGGTCGGGCTGGAGCCATTCTGTTTCGTCCAAAGAGGATTTCACCAGAAGTGAATTGCGTCCTCTTATACAATCATGTTCTTGTAAATCATGTATAACAGTTGATCCTTATTGAACAATTAACAAATTATAAATAACGGGATTTATTGAAATATATTGTGTTCAAATTGAGTGCAAACACGAACACTAAACGATGAAATGTTGCCCGGGATGTTGCCCACAAAAGTCCCTCTGTCATTTTGATAGCGTGTAAAAGAAAGTTTATCATATAAAACAAGGGTAGGCCTACTCAGCTCCGTTTGATTGTTCACCCTGTGCGGTGAACGTTGTAAACAATTTTGGAGAGGGTGAACATATAAATGGGATTTTTAAACGCATAATTACACATTTTGAGGGGTAAATCCGCGAGCGAGCGCTTTAAACTAAAATGCATGAGGTTTGGGCAAGGTAAAGTTGTTTTATTAAGTCAAGTTTACAAGTTCAGCAATCCGGTCCAACACTTCACTAGAGAAATTCTTAATTCAGTTTAGTTTATCTCATTAAATACGTACTTAATTATATACATAGCATTTATTACAAGCGTCAAAACGGCCATGATAAAATAATTAGACTACGTATTAGTTAAAAACTTGGAATTTGAGGCAGATCTCACATTACCCTTTTGTTCAAACTTGCCACTGATATTGGACTCACGCGTTTTTAGTCATGGTCCCTTCATGATTTTAAATCACCTTATTATATATACTTTGGGGGACAAGTGCTCACAAATATCTTTTATTATACGATGTTACAGTTCTGATCAATTCCGATTAGCCTTTAAATGACGTCAGAAAAAACAGACAATAAATGACAGGTTATTAGAAATATGAAATATTAAGATGAGTTACCGTATCCGTGGTCGATCGAGCTGGCCAGAGCAAGAAACAGAAGTAATATAGTAGTCCGCTCCATGATGAGCGATCAGTTCTCTCCGAAATCAAAATCTCATTTGACCGCCTGACGTCCAAGTGAACGAATATCGACCTCCATCCATTATCGCGGTAAAATGCGATCAGCGCATTATAAATAGCATCAATAACTGATAAACAAAAAATTAAACTAAGTCATGACTTTGAAACTCTTATCAGTATTGGCTCCATGGATACCCGCATATGCGACATATTTCGATAATTTATGAGCCTATTTGTTTTAGTCAAACTGCAATTTGAAGTGCCAACTCGAAGTCCAACAAACCAGGTTAACCAACGGAATAATTGACTATTATAACACCTCGGCATCTGCATAATAGCTTAGTTCCAAAAGGTGCTAAATCCACTTTCCATAAACAAATGAGTTAACGATATCAGCGCATTAATAAGCTACGTAGCTTTCTAGAAATAGACATTTTAGGGCGAATAAATCGATCAAAATCAAAATATGGAACGTTACATTTTCATATTCCAATAGGCATGTGTACACAATTCGACAAAGAAACCTTATTTTCTCCGTAATTGAAAAAGTTGATTTAGCGCCTTTTGGAATTTAGCTCTTCTTATTATCTTACTGTTGTTCTTAGTATCCAAGTTGCTCGCAAAATATTGATCGAATCATGACACTCCTCTAGTTCAAGGACATCAACTTTGTGATAACATTACTAATCTGTGAATGTTTTTTATGATTTTCTTTTCTTAATTTTTGCTCCTTGGTGCCGGTCATTCCAACCCACACATCAAATATTAAAGAGATCTAGTAACTTTGTTGACTTGTGCAAAAACTGGCGAATGGTTGATACAATGTGTATTTCTCTGATTTGATATGTCCATGGAGTAATGTGTGAAAATGCCACTGTAAATGAATGTCATATGACCAAGTAATGAGAGAAAATGCAAGTGTTATTCGCTTACTCATTGCACTGACTTTGTACACAGTTATACATTTCCAGTGGATAATTACAAATTCGAACTGTACACAGCAATCATAAATATCTTTCTTACAAAAGAGAAATAAGGAAAACTGATACCTGTTCCAACTTCCATGCCTCTATTAGAAATACGAATACAACAATGTATGAGAGAACTAGAGTTCTAAATAACTTTTGTTGATTTTGACAATGTTACTATATTCTTTAAGTCGGACAAATCTAGCCTATTTAGATACATTAGGAACTAAGGAGGCAAGATAAGACAAGAATCAATGTTTACAGCTCCCTCTATTACACAACTTACCCTAATGACAAGGCCTCGCTACTGAGCTGAATGTATGGCAGGCACACCTGGTGTACGCGGCTACATCACACGAGCAGCAGTAGCCTCAGTCACGGCCGCAGCTCCACCTGTACCTGCACGTAATCTTCCACCAGTCGTTTTTGACATTTATACACAAGGCCTTGTCTAAAGGCTGGGATTCATGTAGATCGAATACCCAACTTGATTTGCTGATGTCGATGGAGGCAGAATGAATATCAAAGGGCAGATGTAAAAAGTCATCACGGCTGCAGCCCCCCCCCCCCCCCCCCCCCTGTACGTGCGAGTATTCTTCCACCAGTCGGTTTTGACATGACATGCAGACGCGAGGTCTTTCACATAACACAGTCAAACCTGTCTATAAAGACCAACTACGGGAGACCGAAAAGTTGGTCTTTATAAACAGGTGGTCTCTATAAACAGGTTCATTTACAGGTAACTGCATTCAAGGGAGTCAAGATTAGTGGTCTGTATTATACAGGTGGTCGCTAGAGCAGGTTGACTGCTGTACAAATAATACAAAGGGAATGCACAAAACACATTTTGTAATCCCTTTCCTTTCCCTGGCAGATATTACCCATATGTTTGCCCCCCGCCCCCCCCCCCCCCCCCCTCGTGTAGGTTGACCCTATGTTAAACCCTGACCAAATAAAATGTGACCAGGACAACGACTCCATTAGCCCAAATATCCGGCATTCCACAAGTTGATGACGTCAATGTAAACCGACTAGATTGAGCAGTTAACTTTTACCTTTAATGTATTTTACGATTTCTGCTAATATTGGTCAATTATTTTGTCAATGTTATGTTCCTTTTAATGATATGAATTGTCAATAGTATAATGATTGCTGCCTTGTTTATATTGTTTAGACATCGTTATAAGGCCCAACATATGAACACAATGTTAAGTTTATGGTCGCCACTGCAATATGACAAATTGTACGTATGGGTCCTTGCAACAGTGGCGTAGCTATACAGGGTGGCCCCCCAAAAAAACGAAACGGGCCGCTTCCCAAAATAAAGAAACATTATGATTATGTCCATCGGATAGTGTGTCTTTTCCAATGAAAACGATACCAAGAACAGTAATTTTGGACGTGTACTTTTTGCTTTAGGGCGCTTTGAGTGAGACCATGTCAGGTTCCCATTTTTGTCAATTTTTACCAAGTCAGTGTCTGATAAATGAGACTTACTGCCCGTCATACTATCGAACAACTATACCCATTCTCTCGGCACCGCTCGGCACCCAGCTGAATGCACACTAACCATGGCCCGCTGATTGCTCTCTTGTTCAATGGTATGACGGGCAGTAAGTGCGATTTATTAGGCACTGACTTGGTAAAAATTGGCAAAAATGGGAACCCGACATGGTGTTACTCACAGCGCCCTAAAACAAAAACTGCACGACCAAAATGACTGATCTTGGTATCGTTTTTCTTTGGAAAAGACACTCTATCCGATGTACTTTATCATGTTGTTACTATATTTTGGGAAGTGCCCCATCCCGTTTTTTGGGGCCACCCTATATAGGATGTAAGATGTGGGAGCACCAGGGGGGGGGGGGGGGTGGGGGGGGCTTGCATGTTTGTGATGTAGGACAAGAACAGTGTTGCTAGACCGAGACCGAGCCGGGGGAGGGGCACGGGGGAAGGGGGGGGGGGGGGGTTGACCGTTTCCGATGCTACATTCATGTTTAGTTGTACGAACGGGGGAGGTTTTCTGGTCATCGAGGCCACTGGCTTAGTTAAGTACGGTTGTTATTAACAGTTGGTTTTTGAAAATATCTTTTTAACGAAGGGGAAATTCGGAAAATCCGAAACCGGTGCCATCCTTGTATGGATAATACGAATACAACAATGTATAGAACCACTAAGTAAGTAAGTAAGTTTTGTGGCTTTTGACAATGTTACTAGTAAGATCCCTTTAATACGAACACATTAAATTTAATTACCTGAGAACGGTAATTATGAAACATCAAAGTCTAGTTTTTGATGCAAGTATATTTTGTTTGCATTACATCTAAACGATGGTAATCATGATAATTATGAATTACTATAGTGGCCTGTATACTGAAGTCGCATCTAACATCTTATTCGTACTTGAACGCGGCCTAGGTCTGGCACCGGTGTGAAAGGGACAAGTGTCCAGATATGGTGACGTCATTCGTACAGTTTAATATCCTATTTTTTGTCCATTGTCGAGCCTTCATACATACGGAGACACAAATACACACTCAAACACAATCAAACAGACATCACATACACTGTTAAAACGCTGTGTAAAAATGGTTGTTGATTCTTTTCATTCCTAACTTTAGAGATGTAGCATGGTAAGTTGTACAAAGAAGGGTTGCGGAAAATGGCCATTGTACAAGCGTTGGTGAAACGTGTTCAATCACGTGAAAGTTTTGACCGCGAAATCATCGCGACAAAACCCCATCGCAAACCAAGCGAACCGAGTTTAGCGCAGCGGTAGCGTGTTAGACTTATAACCTAAAGACCCCCGGTTCGATTCCTACCCTTGCCGCTTTTACATCTTGTTTTGTATTTGCTATTTCAACAACAGGATTGTTGACATTTATTCTAAACAACAGTTGTGTAAACTTTAAACTACTGGGGTTGTTGAATGTTTTCAACAACAGTTGGATGGTTCATATGTCAAACAGCGGTTGTTGAAAATTTTCAACACGTTGTTGAATTTGTTTACACAGCGTTTTAACAGTGTACACCATACATACGGACAATCAACCGAACAGTAATTCCTTCAAACTACACACTAACTCATACATGACGTCACACTGACGTCACTCATACAACGTAAACGTGTTTGTGTGTTAATTCAATAAAATGAACTTGAATAAATAAAATTTGAATTACTATTCCACGAAACGCTGCTTTCACACGTGACAGACACACAAAACACGCATTTACGGAGTGATTTGGACAGATATCCCTTGATTTGATTTGCCCTGGACACTTGGATACTTATCCCTGTCACACCTGCCTGGCCTGAGCCTGGGGCAAATGTTCTATCCATGTACTATGATATCAATGTTGTCAAAATATTTCCTCGTAATTCGTTTCATTCTAGCGCAAATTATGTTTTATTTATATTTTGCATTGTTTGTACTTTGTATCAACATTACTTATTAAACAACCTCTCGCGCCATTCATGAGGGATGGTGTGGCACGATCGGATGGACGCTATACTTCAAATCTAGAGGTCGTGGGTTCAAACCCGATCATGTCCCATCATTTATGTCCTTCAGCAAGACATTTAATCCATATTGCTGCTCTCTACCCAGGAGTATAAATGGGTACCTGGTTGGGTGTTAATTAGCATGCGCGCTATATATATCATATATGGCTGCCATTAGCTAGTATGCTCCCTTCTTGCAACAAGCCCCAGGGTAATAATAAAAGCGCATAGAGACGTGCTTCTGCAATGTGATATGCGCTATATAAGAACTGTTTATTACTATTATTCTTGAGCACGTTAAGTTAAACGCAACTTATAAATGGCTTCACTGTTTTCGTATTTAGGTTTTCCGAATTATCTTTCGTTATAAGGATATTCATGAGATTATACGCACTACCTTGAAAATTAATTTGAACTTAAGTATTTAAAATTAATTGTGTATTGTTGTTTTCATGTAATTTATCTCAAAACAATTCCTATACACATTCATATGCATGGTATATTTAGCAAACTTGAGCACTAATTCATTATTATTATAATTATACAGTATACGCGTACCTCCACAGTTATATACCAAGTGTACGTGTGAAGACAATATCATTTGTAAAACTACCCAATTATATTCCTACTGGTATAAGAAAATAGTCAGTGCAGTCTTTCGAGCGTAAAATCCTCTTTTAAATTCTTGAGATTTGTTTTTAATGCAAGAAAACTATCTCTTGTATCGCCATCTCACTTATGCCTAACCTAAAATAATGTTTTCAGGTTTATTCATGTTTTGTACATTGGGTCAGCACTTAGTGACTTGAATGTTCTTTTTATCTTAATATCATCAACCACCCGACTTGTATAAACACCGTTACATGTATTACTTGGTTCTTTTTATCATTAATGTTTATGTATTATTATACATTATGGGTGTTTTCAATGTATTTATATTTATGATGGATGAAATAAAAAGAACAGACTAAGGATACACAATAAATTTCAGATAGTAAGAGTAAATATTTATTTTTTGGTCACTGCGACAATCACTGTAATAATGTATACAAAAGCGCGTAAATAAAGAAGATAACAAGAGTACCGAACAAGCTAATACAGAATGATAGTAAATTATAAAAAAATAAATAAATAAACATTATAAAGGATTTTACAATGTTTTCAAGAAATTGATTAATTGGACATTCTAAACCAAATACCAAGTAATACTGTGTGTCCTGGAATATAAGGTAGGAATTAAAATCGATATTTTGACCGAGTGGATCGATTATCTTGAGCCAGAAAATGCGAATTATATTCGAACTATCACGCATTGAACATTATATTCATTATCGGTTATACTAATTGGTCTGTTGTTCGGCAATTTGCTATAACAATCACTTTTTAATTTGACTACAAATTGTTCAATTGGACCGAATAAGTGCATATACTTTTAGGGTCAGTTTAAACATTTTAAATGATCGTTAATGTACGAAATGTTATACTACGTCGTTGTTACATACGAATACAAAGTATCCCTTTTTAATCAAATGACACATTGATGTTTTATTGAAGCATTGGTCATCGTCATATTGATTGCAAAACATTTTAAAAAGACGACTTCAAAAGAAGAAAACAAATCAATTGATCAATGTGAGAAGTGCATTCGTTAAAAAGGGAGGTGAAAAGTTATGTCTTATTATTATATTGAATCAAAAGAAAACTACATGTTTTCTAATAGCGAATATAGTGTGAACTTATTATTAGATGAAACTAGATATTAATTAACACCACAATAATTATTTGTCTTACATAATTATAACCTAAATGGTTTTGTGTCTCTATAAATTATGTTCCATGCAGCAGGCATCAACCGAACCATATCTATATTATAATTTGAGTAAGGAAATCCTTTGACGTAGAAAAACTTTTAGGGTTTTGCACGCCTCGGGCTGAAAAAATTCCACGTGTGTTTCGTTCTGACTGCAGATCATTCTAAAGGTTTTCGATTGTTTAAATAAGTTGTTTGAAATCTCGAAATGAAATATTAAAACTCAAAATAGTAGTTCTTGAAAGAGGATGGCCATGGCAACGGATATTGCATGCCATATTCGGATCCGGCCGCGATATAGAGATTGCATTATGCGCTGCTGCCGATCGCTATACGTACGCGCGCCAACAGTGCAGTCGTACGCGTACGTGCAATTGCAACATACATGCATATCATATCGCATGCATGCAATACACTATACAACTTGCGTAATTGCATTCACCAGATAAATTCTGTTTTGAAGTCATGTCCAAATTGCAATTTGTTGATTATTTGCTATCATTCTGCATCTTTGGTCTACTCCTATATCTGCGCTCATCTGGACTCTGGTAAGTACCTTATTCAAAATTAATTGTACAATTGTCAATGGAATTATAATATATGAGTATGACATTGTCATTGTCATTGACATTGACACTGTCAGATGTGATTAAAAGACTTGGAGACATTATTTATTGGCTAGCCTCCCTATTAAGCCTTACTCCTTATCCTAGCACCATTATAATTATATGAGCCATTACCATTTTGCTAACACTAACAGTGGTCAGAGTCAATTTGGAAAGATTGTGTGGTATAATAAATTATTAAATAATTTATAAATAATGAAGACAGTCACGTTAATTGACCTTTGACCTTCATCTTGACTGTCTAGCTATACAGACCTCTGCACATACAATTTTGTTGTACAGGTCTGGAAGTGGAAATGATATGCTCTGCATCTCTTTTGCCACACAATTTTTCCAAATGCCCACTTTGGACTCTGACCAGTGACCACTGTTATGTTAGTGTTAGCAAAATGGTAATAATGGCTCATATAATTATAATGGTGCTAGGATAGGGAGGCTAGCCAATAAATAATCTCTCCGAGTCTTTTAAACTCATCTGACACTGTCAATAACAATGTCATACTCATATTATAATTCTATTGACAATTGTACAATTAATTTTGAATAAGGTGCTTACCAGTCCAGATGAGCGCAGCTATAGTAGACCAAAGATGCAGAATGATAGCTTGAACCCCCTCTCTCCAAAACTACCCCTTTGACTTTGAGTTTGAGTGTGGGCGTGGATATAAAGCCACACACGTGTGTGGCTGTAAACACTGCTAAGTTACAGTTAAAAAAACACTTGTGCATCTAGACTAGAGTATTGTTCATGATTTCTTTTCCATTTTTACTTCTTCAGGTCACCCATATCATTATCTTAGGGTTGGGTTAGGGTTAGGGTTAGGGTTAGGGTTGAATACGTGAATTTGCACTCTATCATACATTTGTTCAACAATGCTTGCATATTATAATACAGGGGAAACTCGTTATGACGAGGACCAGCCTAGAAGCCATGAAAATTACCTTGCTATATCGGGTTTCTCGCTACTAGTATATCAAATATAAAGAGTTGGGACCAGCGAAATCAAGAGGATATTGTTATATCCAACCTATTTATAACGAGGTTCCACTGTAGTAATGATAACCTGTTAAGTGTATCACACCTGCATACTCAAACAACCATGAAGGAACTTGAGTTGGATGATATAATATAAACAATTGTGTGAATGTAGTGTTACCACCTTCAAACAGATTGGCTCATTTAAATAATTTTTCTTTTAGGCAAATTTGAATTAAAAAAAACACCAAATGTAAAACAAATGCATGATATATTTTCAATATTTTACTCCTTTTTTTTTTCTTTTTTTTGGGGGGGGGGGGGGGGGGTAAATGTGCTAACTTGTATAGACTGACAAATAACCTCTTCAAAATACATTTGTCTTTAACATCAAACTCTTACACATTTATTATGTGCATACGTGTTATAATTCTGTTTAGGATCACATTCACCAACTTCTTTTGTTTTGTTTTTCCAATCCACCATTGTGTCAACTCTCAAGTACGTCCTTTCAACACCTTATATCGCTCACACAAAGCGAAAGGCCGCCGAAGGCGGCCCTTTCGCGAGTCAGGTATAATATTGTTAAAGTTAAACGTAACGCCTTTTGTTGTATACCTCTTCAACAATAATATATCATTGCATAATTATTACCAGTCTTGTGCTTTATCCAAATAAATTCCAAGTCATTTTTACTAATCAACTATACTGAAGCTACGGCGATTTGAATTGTAGTCGCAGATAACGTCATGTTGTTAACCAAACATACCTTTTCATATTTTGACGTTTCTGCCAGCTTTGCAAGAAAACCACTAGGATTTCGGATAATGCATTTTCAATAATAGGTACATTGGGGGTTCTGTATAACTATATCACATTCGTACTCGTTTGACTAATTATTCTCTCAAGTTGAATGTGTGGAAGAGAAGAGGGAAAATTTAAGCAATTATGAATAACAAGTATTTATAATACTTGTTTTTTAAATCGTATTTAAGGTACTTGGTAACATCATTGTGCTTTGTGGAAAAGTGTTGGTTGGGCGAATCATCAACCCATTTTATGTCTTTGTTTGCGAGGAAGACAGTGGTCAGTTCTTGTACAAGATAATTCTAGTGGCTAAGCTCGTTTGTTATTATTGAAAAGAAATTATCGGAATCACATCAAAGGCCATTTTGGTATATTAACACGAATGTGTAGGTTTTATATCAAAATTAAACGCCCGCGTCTTGCATTCCAATGACTTTTAATTTGTTGAACGGACTGCTATCAAAACATTGTTTTAAGAGCAATTTACTTTTGTAATTCATACACTTAGTTTTCCTCAACCTCGCAAACAGTTTTTGTAGGGCAATCTGAACCAGAACTTGACGATCATTAGCATGGCAAACGGATTAATTTATTATACTATAAAGGTACATGCAAAAGTGAAAATAAAGAATGTCAAATGGAGACATGCTCGGATGTTCTTACATGTAACGCTTTCATACGTAATGTTCAATATTTCCATATTGTGACAATTTGCGCCAATACTCAGTCTTTAACGCCTCAATTATTAATATTCGCTTTACTTCTGACATTTGTTCTTCAAATTTGTGCTGCAATTTGTCCTGTGATATGATACCAAGTATACCTTAAAGGAACATTGTGTTCCTTAGGATTAACTATTTTAACAGTCGACCGCTAGGTACATCATGGGTGCGAAGGCGTAGCTGTTGTAGATGTTGGTTCCGTAGACGACAACGGTGAAACGGACAGCCGGGTCCAGGTGAGTAATGACGTGATAACCAGGGTCGACATCAAGTCTCCAGACGGTATAGCCGGACGAGCTTCGCACGACATCGACGTTGATATCACCCTCCAAGATCACCGAACCGTCGATCATGAAGTCGGCTTCGTTTGCAGTCGAGACCATGATGCTGACGTGGTCATCTTGCTGTGGACTTAGTTGATCGACAACATCGAACGTGACTTCACCCGAGGACCACTGCTCTATCGCCGGTATGACCACCATAGCAGGATCACCGAGGTAGTCAATAAAAACACTCTTGTGGTACATCACTACCAAGACGGGCTCGCTGGCCTCGATCAACCAGGGACCATCCCCGTCCGACGCGGAGAAATCTCTCTCGTAAGACGGGAAAGGAGCCAAGGGCTGCATGGGTACCAAGATGGTACCGTCAGGAGATGTAATGGAGATGTCTGTTTGTTGGTTGGCTGCGATGATACGCAGGATAAATCCATTCGCACTACCGAGGAAGCTAGAAATTACAAATGTATTACTCCAGCTATCGACGGGTGGGATCGCCTCGACCATAAAGTTGCAGAAATCTATGCCAACGGGTACTTCGGCGCAGCTATCGCCGGCAGCAACGGCGACTGGCTCGGAGGCATTTACCCTTGTTCCCGTCAGATCCAGTAAGCTCTGAAACTGAACGGTTTCATAGGTGGACAGCGATAAATCCAATGTGGTGCCCGCGGTGTACATCACGCCTTCAAAGTAAGTATCACTGGCGAATATAACTTGTACATCAGTTGAATTTGGTTCGCCCGACGTGATAACGAATTCAGATTTATATCCGATGGAAGCCAAAGGCGGATAGCTGATAATGACGTACTCCGTCCCGAGTCCGCCCTGCTGGATCGGTATGAACTCCTCCAAACTGTTGCCATCTACGGACCTACCCTGCACTGTGATGTCGTCGCTTGCGCGCACGATCACCGTGCTGTTTTGGTACTGCGAGCCGACCGAGAGGGGTAACGGATCAATCACCAGCTCGTACTTGGCTCCACTGTTCACAACGAGTGATTGGGAGAACATGTTACCAGACACCGTCACAGTTACCGGATTACCAGAAGAGGTGGTGAAAATGAGGGAGGTTATTGTGCCTGGTCGCTGATCGTAGTTTGCGGGAAAAGCGAAGTAAAAATCGGTGCCACTGGAGCTTATCGCTAACAATTCTGAAATAAACGTGGAAACAACGATATGCATCACATATTTTGCATGGTAAGTACGTTACATCGTTTCAGTAAAGTGACTTGTGTTGTCTTGTGCTATGTTATATCATATTGAAACAAGTCCTCAGTAAATTTAACAGTTCATATCAAATACATAACATGGAATGTTTAAGTATGAAAGACCTTGAAGGAAATGGGCTCTAATACGTCGTCGGGTGGGAAAAAAGTGAAATTTCAGATATTGAGTTTCATTTACCATATTGTAGCTTACAATGTCCTTTACATTGTACCAACTGTTCAAATGATAAGTCATTTTAATTACTGATATATAGACCAATAATAAAAGGGCGTTAACTGATTTCAGCCATTACGTTGAAATGAGAAGGACGTAGTGCATGGGCGCATGCACAAGGTATAGGTGCGGCTCGCAATTTTCAATTTCAATTTCAATTTATTCTTGCTTCCAACAAAACATTACACATTACTTATAATAATTTATAAAAAATAGAGATATACATATTGGAAAGTTTACGAGATATGCGAAACCGGTTTGAACCAGTCCGGTACTCGCGGAGACTTATATAGCGCCCTTATCACTTTAATACAGATCCGTAAAAGCATGTGATTCGTAAAGCAGTTCCATAAAAGGGATACGAACTGGTGGGCGTTAAGTAAAACAATTGCATTAAAACCATTTAAGAAAATAATTATTTTAAAAATCGGACAAATCTGTAAATTATGACTTTTAAAAAGGCAGCAAACTTTAAACGCGATTATTTCGGAATGACATTGGGAAAGGCGTGGAAGGACTTAGCGACCTTCTCTTTCTCAACCAATAGACCGCTTCTGTAATGTATGCAAATAATATGCGTATGACGTCAGACTCCCCGTTGGTAAGCTTAGCAATAGTAACTAGGTCCGGCAAGCTAAGTTTGCCGGAGCTTGCCAGACCTAGTTACCATTGTTAAGCTTGACAACGGAGAGTCTGACGTCATACGCATATTATTTGCATACATTACAGAAGCGGTCTATTGGGCCGAATGCATAACAAGTAGCAATTGCTTATAAGAAATATTGCTTCAAGCTCAAGCAAGAGTTCAAGCAACCCATTTTTAATGTCATTATCATTACAGATTACTCCCCTTGAGTTAACACATTCACACAAAATTTCTGTATAGTATAGACAAAAGAGAAAATAGAGGGCATTTTTAGATACTCAATCATTTTCTCACGACTTACCGTAAGGAGTTGTTAGGATGGGCGTGGTCGTCTCAGTGAACGGCGTAGTCGTCTCATTGAACGGCGTAGTCGTCTCATTGAACGGCGTGGTAGTCTCATTGAACGGCGTAGTCGTCTCATTGAACGGCGTGGTAGTCTCATTGAACGGCGTAGGCGTTTCAGTGAACGGAGTATTTGTCTCATTGAACGGCGGAGTCGTCTCAGTGAACGGCGAAGTCGTCTCAGTGAACGGAGTATTCGTCTCAGTGAACAGCATGGTCGTCTCATTGAACGGCGTGGTCGTCTCAGTGAAGAGAGTATTCGTCTCAGTGAACAGCATGGTCGTCTCATTGAACGGCGTGGTCGTCTCATTGAACGCCGTAGTCGTCTCAGTGAAGGGCGGAGTCGTCTCAGTGAAGGGCGGAGTCGTCTCATTGAACAGCGTGGTCGTCTCATTGAACGGCGTGGTCGTCTCATTGAACGGCGAAGTCGTCTCAGTGAACGGCGTATTAGTCTCAGTGAACGGAGTATTCGTCTCATTGAACGGCGTGGTCGTCTCATCGAACGGCGTGGTCGTCTCATTGAACGGCGTGGTCGTCTCAGTGAACGGCGGAGTCGTCTCAGTAAACGGCGTAGTCGTTTCAGTGAACGGCGTAGTCGTCTCAGTGAACGGCGGAGTCGTCTCAGTCAACGGCGGAGTCGTCTCAGTCAACGGCGGAGTCGTCTCAGTCAACGGCGGAGTCGTATCAATGAACGGCGTAGTCGTTTCAATGCAGGGCTCCACATATAGGTTGAAGAAGGCAGGAAATGAGTATCCCATGTAGTAGTCATGGCCGTTAACAAGGACGCTAAATGGAACGTCAGGGTTGGTGTGTCTCACGCAGTGCACTCCGTTCATCACTTCTGTACTCCAGATCGAGTAAATGCTGTCACTGAGATGATATGTCGTTGCAGCCTCGAGAAGAACACCATCCAACTCGATGCCTTCTTCGTCAACAGTTTCGACAATGATAGAAACATAATTCGAACCTGTATCTGAACTCATTATAGGAAAGCAGATTGTACGTCCTGCTGCGAATTGGCGAGATGGTGGAATAATGGACATGGAAGGGTCGCCGCGGTAGTCACTCCAAATTCCCTTCTGATACTGCACGACGAGAATGGGGTTGCTTGCCATAATAGTAAAGGAATCCGTGAAAGTAAAGTCAAAGTCGTAATATTCATATGCTTGGAGGGTCTCCAGTTCTCCTAGGAATTCTATCATCGTATTGTTCTGAGATGCAATTATGCGGATAATAGATTCGTCTCGTCCGTAGATAGATGTTACTGGCACCACTGTACCCCAAGTGTCGACGGGTGGCATCTGCTCGACCAGATAGTCACAGTACTCCACATCAGTTGGTACGTTGGCACAGCTGGCTCCAGAAATCACAGAGACCGGTGTAGAAGAAGTCACCCTTGTACCGGTTAAGTCCAGTTCGCTCTGAACCTGGTACGTCTCACCGGGAGCGAGATCAAACTGGATATCAGGCGAAAGGCCATCCGGAAACTCTACCGTGACACTAGCTTGACTGCCACCAGACGTCACAGTGAATTCTGAGAAGAAGGTGTCTGTTGGTGAGTAACTAGCGACGATGTATTCCGTTCCAAGACTGTCAACGGGAATGGCAAGGTAGCTATCAATGGATACGCTCTCACTGCTGTGACCAACCACTGAAATGTCACCGTCCGATTCAATCATGATGGTACAGGTCTGGTAGCCAATGCCATTGCATCGGGACTCCGGTGACAACTCCACTGACAGAGGCTGACCATATGATACAGTTTCTACAATTACACTGCCGTCAGCGTCCGTCACGCTAACCGTGACGTCATTGGGGGACAATGTCGTAATTTGCAGCGAGTTGACCTCTGTGCCGTGCTCTCGGTTGGTCGGAAAGGCCAAGATGAAGCGTCTTCCAACAGTCGACCGATAGCAAACTTGCGTGAAAATTGAAAAGTGGAAGCATACCACGGTTTATTAATCTCATTTTCAGCTTCATGATACTCTGAACTAAGTCACTTAACCTGTTACAATCTAATGATATAAAACTATCACATGACTTATGACCAAGAAACTCTTGAATAGATTGTAATGCAGATTGAATACATACATATATGCAAAGTGCTACTATGAATTCGAACGGAACCGAACAATTCTTGTAAAACGTTATTTAAGCAGCTAAAGCTTGTGCCATCATTGAGTGATAATGATCATACCACCATGTTCTAATGGTAGAAAGAAACCGAAATAACTCATTAAGAAGGCTGTTTTAATTCAAGTTTAATCCAAGTTAAAACAAGAGGGCACTATGCAGATAACTAGATTTTCAATGGGTTCTTTTATCTCCAAAATCATAAATGGGTTTTATCTTTAAAAAATAAACATTCAATAGAGAGATAATCACTTTTTTTTATATTACATTTTATATTGGTAAAATCGCTGATAAAAGTCAACGGTCGCGTCTTGCTGTCAAATATCGTTTGTGGCGTTACAGCCATTACCATATGAATTTGAATAAATTAAGAGATGTTGATGTTGATTGTAATTAATTGTCTAGAACACAATTGAAGAATAAAAACATTACCTTCCATCTCAGTTGTAGTTTCAGTCGTTTGTTCAGACGTCGTTTGTTCCGGCGTCGTTTGTTCCTGCGTCGTTTGTTCCGGCGTCGTTTGTTCCGGCGTCGTTTGTTCAGACGTCGTTTGTTCAGACGTCGTTTGTTCCGGCGTCGTTTGTTCCTGCGTCGTTTGTTCCGGCGTCGTTTGTTCCGGCGTCGTTTGTTCCTGCGTCGTTTGTTCAGACGTCGTTTGTTCCGGCGTCGTTTGTTCAGACGTCGTTGTTCCGGCATCGTTTGTTCCTGCGTCGTTTGTTCCGGCGTCGTTTGTTCCGGCGTCGTTTGTTCCGGCGTCGTTTGTTCAGACGTCGTTTGTTCCGGCGTCGTTTGTTCCGGCGTCGTTTGTTCCGGCGTCGTTTGTTCAGACGTCGTTTGTTCCTGCGTCGTTTGTTCTGTCGTGGTGATTGCTTGGGTTATCGGATAGCAGTTGTTGAAGCTGTAAATGTATGAACCAAACAGAACGTACAGTATATGTAATCTGCATATAGGGAAAGTTCAACGAAGTTACCCATCCCTCCCGTGAATTCAAACAATATATAAAAACACTGTTTTGCACTTACGGGTGTCAGCCCGTACGGGTTTCCCCAAAATGGTACTTAGCTTTTCAACTTTACCGTGTTATTAAAAAAGATCTTTCAGTTTATTCAAGCAGGTTTGCCCATTTGACAAAAAATGGATTCCAACGAACGGGCCGTGGGAGGAAAACTGATTCGGCAACAAAAACGACGAAAGATCATACTAAGAGGTAACGCTTACCTTGGTCGCAGTCGCGGTATGATAGGTCATCGATGCCCACGTACGCGTTGTTTGCTCCGTCCACCACCGCCTCGATCGTGATTCGACCCGACATGACTCCCGGCAACTCGATTTGGACCTCGCCCGAAAAGACACCGGTTGACGAGTTCCTGGACCACAACTAAACAAACAGACGTAAAGATACCCTGTTGATTCTTTTATAACAATTAGCTGAATTTCCTAGAGTTCGTAATACAATGTGGTAAATGTATACATATCTTTCCGTATAAATTGCGTAATAAGCACGTTCAATACATTTTGTCCTAATAGCTTGAGAAAATTGATGTGTATTCCGATTTAAATACACAAGGTCGATTCTAGAGATTCTTCAAGCTTCAGAAAAGGGAACATCATGCTTTGTTTCAAAATACAACATACAACATCGTTCATTAAATTGTAACTAACAACAAGCTAAATTCATGTAAGACATCAATATCACATTCATGACTCGAACTCGATATTGAAAAAAACAACTAACAAATAATTGAGTGTCAGGTATTTACCGGGGATGATGAATTTCCGAAGTACACGCTAAGCGAGGATGATGAGTGCATGTGCAGACAAAAGTGTAAGCACTTTCTCACTGGAGCGCAAGATGGTGGTATTGTTAGGACTGGGCTCACGAGAACCGCTCGACCACCGTCCTCGGAGCTGGCGAACAGGAAGTACCCATCTGGGATTTAGAAATAGCATGAATAGAGAATTATGGGCCTTGTACCTATAGTTTAGATAATTAATACTATTTATAATGTTATCTTATTTTGTGTTGATCATTCCAAGTATTTTAATATCTTTTGAGATTTCTATATTCATCATTTAATGTATAAACAAAGAACAATAGCTCCTTTGATAATCAAAGAAGAAGTATTTGGGGGGGGGGGGGGGTGGGGAGTTGTTAAAATAGCGTATGTTTTACTTGTTTTAAATGAGGGACAAAGTTTTGCCCTCCCTCAACGAGAGGGCATTTTATAGAACAATTATAGCCATTTTTATAATGATTATTATCATGGCTGGTTTGCCCAAATAGACTGATGCTAGTCTTACCTCCACAGTTCTCGCCACTGTCGCAGCCATCATCGTCTCCGCCACCTCCACCACCACCACCACCACCACCACCACCACCACCTCCACCTCCACCACCACCACCTCCACCTCCACCACCACCACCACCACCCCCACCACCTCCACCACCACCACCACCACCACCACCACCTCCACCTCCATCACCACCACCACCTCCACCGCCACCACCACCATCATCACCACCACCACCACCTCCACCACCTCCATCACCACCACCACCTCCACCACCACCACCATCATCATCATCACCTCCACCACCACCACCACCACCACCACCACCGCCACCACCACCTCCACCACCACCACCACCACCACCGCCACCTCCACCACCACCACCTCCACCACCACCTCCACCACCACCTCCACCACCACCTCCACCACCTCCACCACCACCACCATCACCACCACCGCCACCTCCACCACCACCACCACCACCACCACCTCCACCACCACCACCACCACCACCACCACCACCACCACCACCACCACCACCACCACCACAATCACCACCATCACTATGCTCGTCGGATCGCTCCCAGTCGAAGTCATCGTCACTCGCTTGTTGCCACTCGCAGAGCCCATCTTCGAAGTCACAGTCCACCAAAACTGATAGGATAAGCGGACAAAATGGGTAGAAAGTT
>JBAMJV010008947.1:0-53735 GCA_037951105.1 Echinarachnius parma | reverse complement strand
GATCCGCCACTTAATCGTGTACCACCATATCCATTACCCTGATAGCAAATGACTGTGTAAAAAATGACGTCTTAATTACGTTCGAGTATTCAGTCTTAAAGACGTCGTAAATTGACGTATAAAAAGTGAAGATATTTGCACCCGCGTTTCCCGTCATATAGACGTCATATTTTGACGTGTAATGACGTCTTTTCGTCATAAAAATACGTCTTTAGGACGTCATTTTACGACGTCTTCATCACAAAATTAATTACGAAAAATGTCTTTAAAAGGACTCACAATGACGCATTATGACATCTTCTATACGACACAAATATCATGTCAAAAATGTCCTTTAAAAAGACGCCACAATGACGTCATTATGACATCTTCTATACGACATACGACGTGTTAACCAGTTTACGACCAAATTAAGACGTCTTAAAGACGTCAGTCTGCTATCAGGACATTGTGCTTTCCAATATCTACTTTGGTCATTTCCAGATTTCATCTAGCAAGGAAAAAAAAAAGTCGAATCTGAGAAGAAAAAAAAAGTCGAATCTGAGAAAAAAAATGTTAAACCTAAACAACCTACCTCCATATCGCTTTATACGCGCTAAAAGGGCCGTTTGAGCGCTTTAAACGTTATACGGAAGCTTTTAAAACAGTATCGAAATCAATTTTTCGTCGAATCTGCTCGATATTGCTCGAAAAGGAACACATTGTGCTTTCCAATATCTACTTTGGTCATTTCCAGATTTCATCGAGCAAGGAAAAAAAAGTCGAATCTGAGAAAAAAAAAAGTTGACTTTCAACAATATACCCCCATATCGATTAATATGCGCTAAAAAGACTGTTTAGGAACTTTTAACGCTATACGGAAGCTTTAAAACAGTATCGAAATCAATTCTTCGTCGAATCTGCTCGATATTTCCCGAAAAGGAACACATTGTGCTTTCCAATATCTACTTTGGTCATTTCCAGATTTCATCGAGCAAGGAAAAAAAAGTCGAATCTGAGAAAAAAAAAGTTGACTTTCAACAATATACCCCCATATCGATGTATGCGCTAAAAAGACTGTTTAGGAACTTTTAACGCTATACGGAAGCTTTAAAACAGTATCGAAATCAATTCTTCGTCGAATCTGCTCGATATTGCTCGAAAAGGAACACCCCTGATACGCACTGGCGTAAATCTGTTCGGAAAACACAATGCATTGGAGGGGCGAGCATTGTTTGTGAACAATTGCTCGACCCCCCAAAGCATCGTGCTTTCCGAACAGATTTACGCCAGTGCCTGATAGCAAAGACTGGTAAAAATGACGTCTTATTTACGTCTATTTACGTCGAGTATGTCGTCTTAAAGACGTCGTAAATTGACGTAAAAAGTGAAGATTTTGCACCCGCGTTTCCCGTCATATAGACGTCATATTTGACGTGGTAATGACGTCTTTTCGTCATAAAAAGACGTCTTTAGGACGTCATTTTTACGACGTCCTCATCACAAAATTAATTACGAAAAAATGGTCTTTAAAAGACGTAACAATGACGTCATTATGACATCTTCTATACGACACAAATTATCATGTCAAAAATGGTCTTTAAAAGACGTCACAATGACGTCATTATGACATCTTCTATACGACACAAATTATCATGTCAAAAATGGTCTTTAAAAGACGTCACAATGACGTCATTATGACATCTTCTATACGACATACGACGTGTTAACCAGTTTACGACCAAACTAAGTCTGCTATCAGGGTAGAGGTATTATTGCCTTCCCGATTGACGACCTGTAATCAAAATGAGACATGAGTCCGAATTCCACCTTGCTTTGAACCGAAGCTGACTCCGTCTTCTGTGACATTATGAACTCACCATGTGTATTCTTATTAACTGCCCCCCTCCCCCCCCCCCCCCCCCCCCCGCCCAACACACACTGACACATCACACATCATGATACAAATCGAGGCACTCTAAAACACCCCCACGGCCCACACCCAACTATGTATGCTTCTTTTGGGGAAAGAAGTCCACAAGGCCGTAGAGGATTATGTTATATTCTGATGTTAATTAAGGGTATCTTTCTTTATCTTATTTGTTTATAGACCGTGATCATTGTTGAAGTCGACTGATCGACCGACACAAATAGTCAGATCTTATTTATGATCACGGTGACTATCAGCCATGCCTGCCGTCGCCTGCCCCATCCCTGGGTGTGACTACACTACCCCGGATCTTGAGACTGCCATTGTAGCCGCCTTAATCACTGCCCACAGCGCTTTCCACACTGCTGGACCTACCGCCAAGGTGGAGCAGGTTAAACGCCCTACAGTTGCTGCGGCTGGCTCAAGTGAAGAATGGGCATACTTCGTGTCTCGATGGACTGATTATGTTGCAGCCACAAAGGTCACCGGCAAGGACAAAGTTATCCAGCTGCTCGAATGTTGCGACGAACCCCTACGTAGAGACCTCACAAGGTCAGCTGGTGGGAGTCTGACCGGCAAACCCGTGGACGATGTTCTGGCAGCCATCAAGACCCTGGCAGTCCGTGAGGAGAACTCCATGGTGGCCCGTGTCGCGCTTCATAATATGCGCCAGGACCGAGATGAAACAGTACGCAGTTATGGGGCCCGCCTCCGTGGCCAAGCAGACATCTGCAAATTCCTCATCAAGTGCCCCGGCTGTGACGCCGACGTTAACTACACTGACGCCATCATGCGGGATGTCCTCACTCGGGGCATCAGCGACCCCGAAATCCAGCTTGACCTCCTTGGCAACAAGAATCAGGACATGATGCTGGAGGAGGTCTTCCAGTTCGTCGAAGCCAAAGAAGCCGGTAAACGATCCGCCTCCTCGCTCCTGGACTCCCACTCATCAGTGGATGCGGCTAGCAGCACCTACAGGAAGGCCAAGCAGACAACTGTCAAGGAGCAACAGGACCCCTGTGGTTACTGCGGCAGGAGAGGACATGGGAAGAGTGCCCCAGCCCGCGTCCGTCAAACTCAATGTCCAGCATATGGCCACAGGTGCACACATTGTGATAGGCCCAATCACATGGAGAGCGTATGCCGCAGTAAGGACAAACCTAAACGTTCATCACCCGGCGCCCCAAGTGCTAATGAAGGCGCTATCTTTGATGCCCTTTGCTCCTGCCACGCTCCAGTAAGGCCTCATCGTGGATCAGCAGTCCCCTTCGACCACCACGTGTATGACGACCTCTCCAATACGTGGCTCAAGAAACGGTCAACGCCCCAGCCGTTCATTGACGTGACCGTCAGGATCGTGCCTGATGACTACAATGCCTTCGGTTTCAACCTATCTACCCCTACAGTGTCTTGCTCTGTTTCTGCTATGGCGGACACAGGGTGCCAGAGCTGCCTTGCTGGTATGAAGGTCATCCGCCGCATTGGTTTACGCCAATCAGATCTCCTACCGGTCGACATGCGGATGCACACCGCTACAAACGGCGGCATCCGGATCCTTGGGGCCGCCATCATCCGTTTCTCTGGCAGAGGCGCGCGAGGACAGGTTATTGAAACTCGGCAAATGACCTATGTCACGGACAGCTCTGACAGACTCTTCCTCAGCAAGGAGGCATGCATCGCCCTGGAGATCATTCCTGATACCTTCCCTACGTTGGGTACCACCCGGCCGGCACACCAGATGGGTACGCAAGCAGCCCTTCAAGACGGCCCTGGAGAAACTTGTAACTGCCCCAGGCGTCAACGGCCCCCACCGCCTCCGACGACGCTGCCATTTCCTGCCACTGATGACAACCGTCTGAAGCTACAACAGCACCTCCTCAAGTACTACCAATCAAGCACATTCAACACTTGTGAACACCAACCCTTGACCCTCATGGACAGCCCTCCCTTGAAACTGATGGTCGACCCCGACGCTGATCCAGTTGCGCATCACACACCAGTACCTGTCCCACTCCACTGGCGGGATGCTGTGAAAGCTGGATTAGATCATGACGTGCAGTTGGGTGTGCTGGAACCGGTCCCCATTGGCGAGCCTGTTACCTGGTGTCATCGGATGGTAGTTTGCGCAAAGAAGAATGGCACACCGAGACGAACTGTCGATTTCCAGGCGCTCAATGCCCACGCAACACGCGAGACGCATCACACACTGTCGCCGTTTCACCAGGCACGATCGGTGCCACACATGAAGAAAAAAACGGTATTTGACGCATGGAATGGTTACCACAGCGTGCCACTCTGCAGAGAGGACCGCCACCTGAACCACCTTCATTACCCCCTGGGGCAGATACCGCTACAAGACAGCCCCTCAAGGGTACATTGGCCTCTCGGTGATGGATACACCAGACGCTATGACGAGATCGTGTCGGGACATTCACAACTAAACCAAATGTGTGGATGACGTCTGCTATGGGCGGACACATTGGCGGATAGCTACTTCCAAGCTGTCGAGTGGCTGGATGTCTGCGGTCGGAATGGCGTAACCCTCAACCCTGACAAGTTCGTGCTAGGCGCAGATGTTGTTGAGTTTGCTGGATTTGAGATCACCCCCGACAATGTCCGTCCATGCAAGAAATACTTACAGGCCATCCTGGACTTCCCGACACCAAAGAACATCACCGACGTGCGCTCTTGGTTCGGGCTTGTCAACCAAGTGTCCTATGCCTTCAGCATGACTGCAAAGATGCTGCCGTTCCGCCAGCTCCTGAAGCCTGCCACAGCCTTCACGTGGGACGAGGCCTCCAGAGGTGCCTTTGATGACTCCAAAGCCATCATCGCCAATGAAATCGAAGAGGGTGTGAGGATCTTTGACCCGAGCAAGCCCACTTGCCTGGCTACAGATTGGTCAAAGCATGGCATTGGCTTCTGGCTTCTCCAGAAACACTGCACATGCAATTCCTCGGAACCATTTTGTTGTCCCACGGATGGCAAATCACGCTTGTAGGCAGCAGGTTCACGCACGCCGCTGAATCGCGCTATGCTCCGATCGAAGGCGAGGCCCTCGCCGTGGCTGATGCCCTAGACAAAGGCCAGATACTTCGTACTTGGATGTGAGGACCTCATCCTTGCTGTCGACCACAAGCCCCTCTTGAAGATCCTCACTGACCGCTCCCTGGCAGACATCCCCCAACCCCGTCTGAGGAACTTGAAAGAGAAAACCCTGCGATACAGGTTCCGGATCGTCCATGTCCCAGGTGTCCGACACCGTGCAACAGACTGTCTCTCAACGTCACCCGACTGGTGCGCCTCTGAAGCTTCACCTGCCTGACGATGTCGCGACCATTGGTCCTCCCCCAAACAACTTGACAGAACCCACGACACTCATGGCTGGCTTTCGCGCTGACACGGATGCTGACGCCATCGAATCAGGTATCCTCTCGTCTTCCGTGTCCTCCCTGGACTCCCTTCGCCTCAAATCTGTCACGTGGGACAGGGTGCGTACTGCTACAGCCAGCGACGAGGACATGCATTCCCTCGTTGGCTTCCGTCGAGTCCGGCCTGTCCAGCCTTCCGCCATGAACTCCCAGGCCCCCTCCGTGACTACTTCCAGTTTCGGGACGATCTCTATACAGTTGACGGAGTTGTGCTTTACAAGGACCGCGTGGTTATCCCCCCTTCTCTCAGGGAGGAAGTGCTGACCCACCTTCATGCTGCCCACCAGGGGGTCACCTCCATGACTGCCAGGGCAGAGGCATCTGTCTTCTGGCCTGGCATCACACCTGCCATCTCCACCCTTCGTGCTAGGTGCGACCATTGCAATCGGATCGCGCCCGTCCAACCCTAGTTCTCCGCCAACTCACTCCGCTGACCTCCCCGGTCTACCCCATTCCAATGTATTTTGTGCCGACTTCTTCCATTACAAAGGCTGCAATTACTTGGTCGTCGTCGACCGATACTCCAACTGGCCGATCGTTGAGAGGTCTACCCACGGCGCAGATGGCCTCACCGCTTGCCTGCGACGCATCTTTGTCACATTCGGCATCCCTGACGAGCTGGCCTCAGATGGTGGCCCCGAATTTACGGCAGCAGCCACACGTCGATTCCTCCAGGGACTGGGGTATCCATCATCGCCTCTCCTCCGTGGCATACCCCCATAGCAACTGTTGCGCAGAAGTGGTGTGAAGACGGTCAAGCGCCTTCTCCGTGGACAACACCAGCCCTACCGGTGCCCTTGACACTGACGCATTCCAACGTGCGATGCTTCAGTACAGGAACACGCCTGACAGGGACACCAAGCTCTCCCCCGCCATGTGCGTATTCGGTCATCCTATTCGGGACTTCATCCCGGTTGCGCCCGGCAAATATGGAGCCTCACCGCACTTGGTGCGAGACCTTCGCGGCTCGGAAGATTGCGCTGCGCAATCGCCACATGAGAAGCGCTGAACGCTGGTCCGGAGCACACCCAAGCGACTTCCGCCCCTTACGGTTGGTGGACCATGTCCGCGTACAGAACCAGATGGGTTCCCACCCCCTTAAAATGGGACAAGACTGGGGTAGTGGTCGAAGTACGCCAGTTCGACCAATACGTGATCCGCGTCGACGGCTCCGGGAGAGTTACACTACGGAACAGGAAGTTCCTGAGACAGTACGTTCCAGTGTACCCACCGACCCCCCTCCCTTGGTGATGGACGGTGACTTTGCCACACCTCGTCAGGGTACTCGGCAGCCCATCCTGCGGGCCCAGACCTTGGGGCCCTGCCGCGTCCTACTGATCGGCCTGGGGGATCCCGCTTCCGGCCCTGCGACAGCCCTGCCGCCAACCGTTGACGTGCCCTGACACCCCCTGCCACCGGCCCGCCGGGGACCTGTCATGCCCCCTGCCCCGGGCAACGCCAACGACCCCTGCCGCTTCTTCTGGAATGGTCCATGGCACGCCCCGTCGTCCTCTTCGCCCATCTGTGGTTGATCCTGTCCCCTCGTCTGTCGGACACGCAGTTGCGGCCGCTAACGCCCGTCGGTGTTAACCCTCCGTTGTTGCCTTCCCAGCCCCCCAGGACCGGCCAGTGCTCCTTCTAGGCGATCTACCCGTCGCCCAGCCAAACCCGCCTGGCACTCAGATTATGACATGTGACATTGACACTCGAACGATTTGCCCTATGTCTTGACTTTTAACATGATATTTGGCTATTGCATTTATTGTTTTGGTAGTTCTTTGATGACCTTCCGTCATGTGTTAGGGTTTCGTTTTAGCCTGGTTCCGCGTTTACGTTTCTTGTTCTTACATTGTTATACTTGTCGTTGATCATTGAGTCATATCTTAAGTCTTTGTCGCACTGTTAGACTTTCGGTTTTTTGGCACCAAAGACTTGGGGGGAGATAGAGGATATGTTATATTATGATGTTAATTAAGGGTATCTTTCTTTATCTTATTTGTTTATAGACCGTGATCATTGTTGAAGTGGACTGATCGACCGACACAAATAGTCAGATCTTATTTAGGCCGGTGTTATCCTGAAAGATTACAGTGCATGGAAGCCTTTTGGATATTGATTGTCTGGGCGGTATACTTGGCTTCAAGGGATCTAGTAACTTAATTGACAAGTACAAAAAGTCACGGTGATGCGTGGTTAATAAAATGTGTATTGGTGTGTGCATGCTCTCATGATATATGTCCACAAAATAATGTGTGAACATTTCAAGTTAATTGGATGTTATTTAGCGAGAAAATAGTGAGCGAAAATGCAAAATCATTGCACTTACTTTGTACACGGCTGAAAAGGTCCCGTAGTTTAAATTCATATCTTTGAACGAAATGGAAATTTGAAAAACCGAAACCTGTCCCCCATGCTTTTTATTGTTAATACGAATAAAAACAAGGTATGAGGGGAACTGCTATATAGAACTCCAATTGGATTTTGAAGATTTGGGACATAGGGAGCGCAGAGACCACTCTATGATTTGCTTTATTTTTGTTTTCTTTATATTTTTCGTAATATCATTGTGTCATCGTTTTGTCCCGTAGCCAATGTATGATTCGGTATACGGGTCGGATGACGGATGAGATGACTTGATCCCGGGGTGGGGGGGGGGTGGGTGGGGGGGGTCACTCTCATACAGTGCTACCCACCCGTGTCCATGAACCTCCGAAATCATCCCTAACGTCGAAAACTTGTGTACCTAAAAAAGGTGGTACCCTTTTTGTGGGGTTTTTTTCTAGTGAGTGCAGAAACAACCTCTTTTCAAAGGAAAACGTCGGACGACGTCGTATAGCTGAAAACATTACCCTTTCGACGCTTTTTTTGGACGCGGGTGCAGTGTGGGCCAGTCATGTTGGAGTGACTCCCCCCCCCCCCCCCTCCCCCCCCTCCCCCCCCTCCCCCCCCTCCCCCCCCCCCCCCGGGGAACTTGATATTAGTTGATAATCATTTAGAAAAAACAAGGGTAAACATTCTGAAATCCATATAGAGTGTGCCTCCTAAATTCAAGTGCCCCACCCCCTTCGGCCCAATCAGGGCCCAATCACTGCCTTTCCTACAGTACAAATACTTGGGTCCGGAAATTAGGTTGGCGAAATGATCGACAGTCGAGTTTACAATCAAAGTAGACGACTTTTTAGCGTGATCAATCGAAAGTTGGAATTGTTTTGCGGCCAATACGGAGCGCAATCATGGCTGATGTTCTCAGTTTGCTTCGTGTTTATCATTCTCAGACCAAGGATATTGTTGAGCACGATGACGACGTTATTTTGGAGAGTTTTCATGGCCGAAAGACACCAAAACTAATTATGTGATATACGGGTAAGTTAATTGATGTCTCGGAATGGCCGCTTATGTCGCAGCCTGTTCTGCCGTGGCGTGCCCGTGCAATTGCCATTGGCATTAGTTAGAGCGCGCATTGCATTGGCAATTGAATTGGCGAATTGCTTTAAAATTCATGTCATGTCATGCCTGTTGTGTTGTGCACATATCCCGCTGAAATTCTTGATTTCGGATTGTTTACTGTATGTCAGTCACAGTGCCAGCATTCTTACATGTTGCACTGGTCACTGTCTCCAAAAATTATCAATTCATATTAATAAATCATCGAGTTGGCCTTTGGGAGCGTTTGAATTTGATGTTTGAACTTTGTAAGTTTGTGTGTGATTAAATTAAAAAGTGTGCAAATGTAATTGTAAAAGTAATAATCTGAGTGTGCGATCTAGGCTCCGTTACAGAAAGAGATGCAATCGATATCGATTGTAAAGTTGCAATTAATTGTAAGTCCGATCATGTGACTAAGTAAAGGCGTGCATCACACAACACTACATTGTAATGCTGCGCTATACGGGAACAATGTGGGACAGTACAAAAAAAGTTTGTCAAAATTTCACACAAAATTCTTATTAAATTCAAACAAAATCAATCATGACTGGCCCTAAAAATGATACAAGTGTTATATGAACTTACCAAAATGGTCCAAATTATTCTTCAAATGTCGATAAAAATGGAAAATCTGCAGTTTTGGAAATAAAAAGACTGAGAAAATCTCAGTCGTGATCCCTCTCGAAGGTGTTGCTGCTATCTGGATGACTGTCATGTATTTCCCGCAAGCTTCCCACACCACACTTGTTACCGTATCCGAATTCTGACACGGCGTATCCGAATTCTGATACGGCGTATCCGAAATCGGATACGGCGGGCATGCTTGCAGATCGCGAGTTGGCTTGTTTTGGACAATAATAAGCGGCCATCCGCATGTTGCGGGCGGGCTTTCTTTGTTTACGATGGGACATCGAGCAGGAAGAGAAAGAAATGGAACTTATATGACGATTTTTGTAAGTATGACTTATCATTTTGAAAATGAAATTTTGTACAATAAATCATAAAATCAGCTTCAATCAAAGGTATGCAATTTTTAACTTTAGATATGCTGTTCTTTTCTCTCTGTTTGTAGTTCAAATTGTGATCCCGTAGATTTTTACCACTGTGAGCAGTAAATGGTCCATCAGGACCATTTACAATACATTGTAGATGTGGCTGCATCTGATTCATGGTTAAAATGCGCAAATTTTCTGCCTTGCAATTAATTGCAACTTTGCAATCGATTGTGTCTCTTTCTGCAACGGGGCAATTACTGATAACTATGTCATCTTTAGTTTGGGGCATCTTTATCTGTAAACTGAGTTGAATTGTCGTACACTGTCAAATGCGCTGCCGCTTGATACTATAGCGATTTTTACCGGTGATCTTTGTCCCAACTGGAGGTTGCTATTTATATTACTCAAATCCTAATATTAATTAACTAATAATGTAACTCAAACGAGGGTAAACTTACCCGGTCCGCATCGGTGTAGTTCGTTGCCGTGTGACTGTAGCTAGCTGCCGTCCACTGATGGTGCAGACGGGGCAGATACAGCAGGCTCCGATGCAAATAATAAGCTCAATGTCCTTCCTAAGGCGTTCGTGTCCCACACGTAGCCTTAGGTACGTGTCCGTATTCGTCGTCGTTGTCGTTCAGTTCAGTTTGGTATCGGTGCCTCACTACTCCCGGGTAGTGTCGGACGAGAATAAACCCTAATCACCGCGGGCCCCGTGGATCACCGGACTGCTTGCTAGGCAGTCACATTCGGGATCACACTAGGCCGTTAGTAACGGGTCTAATCCAACAGTGAGATCGGTAATCGTTAGCGTGGTCGTTGTAGTTTCCAATAGGTCGATGAATCCGTGCAATCAGTTCGCTACTATATCAATCGGTGAGCTGCCCTGGTAGACGGCATGCCTCTTCGCTTCCCAGCGCTCTTCCTAGTGATGTTCACGATTGCTCTCGGCTCGCTCTCCGGTATAACAATAGGTGATCCTCGCAGTACGATATTTGTATTTATACTGTAGTAGCAGTATCAACGTCCATTGTCTTTCAAGGTTGCAGCTCCAAGAGAGCGAGAACGGGGGAAATCGTCTCCTTATATATGGCTACGCCAAGGGCCTTCACTTATGCACACACTTGTACACACGCAATCGGGAACAAGTGTGCCATCAATGCGCGTCCGCATGTCCGTAAGGATCGCTTCGCAGCAATCCCCATTCATGTGACGGCACGATGGACTATTTACTGGCCATAACCAGTACCTGTGCATCCGTGCCTCTGCCGGCTTCTAGGCTGACTTTGCAGTCGCTAGACGCCCAAACATGAGGGGTGATTGACACTCATTCCAGGCACTAGTGGACCACTGACGGTGGTGTTTTCACCGTCAATTCCCACTACACTCTCCCCCGTTTTATTTAATAGCAGCCGGCCCCGGGGGGAATGTAAGGGTACACTACGACGATGTAGCTCCATCGGCTGTCTTGCTCCTGGGGGACTGGAAGTTCTGTTTAATAACCCCTATCCCAACCAGTGAACCAGAGCCTCTCCATCCAAAAGGAATCCCTAGGGAACAGTGGCTTAATGCATCCTCTGTTCAACACTACAGGGCCTCCTCGTCTACGGGCTCAGTCGATGGGGCCCACATACGCTGATATGAGACTTCACCCTGCGCTCCCATACTAGAGCCTCACAAATGGGGCCTAGGTATCGCAGAGAACTCCTGTTCCGTTCAGCATGGAACCAGTAAAAATGATTACGGCCCTCACGCTTCAGGAAAAGTTGTCTCGGTTGTGCCGGCTCGGCCTGAACGTCAGTGCCTTGCGTGCGAACCGTGGCAAGATATTAAGTTGCCACGACCATGACTAATGGCCAAGTGGGTCAGGGGCAACGAGGACAGCGTTCCCTCGTACCCCTGCGGCTCAGATCTACGGAGCCAGGCAGCCTTTCACCGGCAGACGCATACCCGTACTTACAGGGTCATGTCGTGACCTACCCTGTCGCCATTGGGTGCGCGCCAGTGAAGACTGTTCGCCGTGGTTAGCGGCGAGATATTCCGACTGCGTATGTGGGTAGTCCAGCCTATGGCGTGACTGACCGAACCCCCAGTCGGACCGTTTGGGTGTCTCCCCTAATAGTGCTCGCACAGCAGGAGATGAATTGACATCTGCTGTGGCACCTACCATGTGGGAAGCACCAGGTGGGTTGACCTCTGGACCATGCGTTACCAGAAGTGCATTCATCGGATGTACCAGATGGCTGGGGGAGGGACACAAAATGGTATCCTTCTGATCAATCAGCCCATGGGTCCGCTTCCATTGGTTGGCAGGGACCGCCCGAATATGCATCTTCTGGTCGATGGCTCCGGTCACCCTCTTTCTCATGTTTGCGAGCATGGCCCTGATCTTTGTCTTCTGTTCGAGGGTGCCCACCACCCTCTTCCTCTGGTTTGGGGGCATGGTGTGATCGAACGAGACCGCCGTCCTTTTGGGTTTGTTAGGAGGTGCGGCCATGATCTTTTTCTGGTCGATCAGTCCATGCTCCCGTTTCCATTGGTTAGATGGCGTGGTATAGACGTTCACCTTCTGATCAAGTGTGCCGGCCCTTCTCTTGATGCCCATGGGAGATGCAGTTCTAGCGAACTGTTTCTGATCGAACAGACATTCTCTCCTCTGGGTCGGGGCAACAGGCACAGCCTTGATGTCAGTCTCTTCCTCGACCAGGTCGTGCACCATTTTCACTTCGTTTGAGAGGGGGGTCACTTGCTTCTGCAGGGTTGTAGTTGGAGTGACCTCCTCCTCGTTTGGTAGGGGGGTCACTTGCTCCTGCAGATTTGTAATTAGAATGACCTCCTCCTCTCCCCCGTTTTGAAATTTTGAGTGCTGGTGACTGGGGGCCATGTGGGTTATTGTCGTGGGCAACTGTGCCCCGAGTGTGTCAAGGCCGGCATTTATAGGGGGCGGAGGGTGGCCTCCTCCTCCTCCGTCCCGCTGGAGTTTTAACTCCTCCTCTTCCATCACTTGTGACACGGACTTTAATTCGTGTGGCGGGCGCTTATTGTGCGGGGACTCCCCCTTTCTATCGGGGCAGCTGTGCGAAAAGTGTCCCACCTTGCCACAGCTGAAACAAGTGATCGGCGACTTACGTTGCGGCTTAAGTTCGGCTGTCACCTGTTCAATGGACGAGGCGAGGTTCGCCACGGCCTGCTCCAGCCTGGTCATCCGTCCTTCCAATGTGGTGCTCGGCACCCCTGCAGACTTGGCTGTAGGCGCGGTCCACGCAACGGTCCGGCGGGGTGTTTCGGCCACGGTGACATACGGTCCTTGCGATGGTCTCTGGCTGGCTGAGGGCTGGCTACTACCCGGTGTCGATGATGGCGAGCTCTGGGGTGTAACCGGCCGAAAATCGAAGATATCGTCCCATGCGATCTCTCCCGCGGGCACAATTTCTGCTAGTCGATCGGGGGTTATACCTCCCTCCTGTTTGCGGCAATCGATCAACTTGATCGCCTCTATTGGTTTGATGCCCAACTGTAACAATAGAGCACCTGACGCGGCGTTAATGAGTACCTTATCCATGACGTTTTAACGTAAAGTCTCTACTCAATATAACGTCCTTACAATTTTTCTTATCGTCCACAACAATATAACACTTTAAGAGTGCAAATAAATAATCGTCCAACGCAATAAATTATCTGCTCGACAATATCACTTCCACTAAAGTTTATTCCACGGAATCTCAATGGACCAGTGCTCCAAATAATTGTTCCCTAATAATGTCCAATTGCATTAACAGCAAGGGTCAATGTCCGGCACAATATCCAAAACAAAATCCCGCGAAGTCCAATAAACAATCAACACTTATCTACCAAATTACCTTAACAAAATATTGTCCCCCAATAATGTCCACTTTCATTAAAAGCAGGGGCACAATAATTCCAGAGAATCCAAATGACAACCAATCTAAAACAAAAACAATCCTTCCTCGTACCGCGAAGTCAGAATTCAATTACCGATTCGAGTGGGTAACTGGGTAATTGGCCGCGAAGACGAGGTCCAAACGAAAATCTAAATGATGAAGGGTGGTTGCACGGCGGATGTGACGTCAACTGATCCTCCAATGGCATTGATCCTTCAATCGTTCCAATTATACTAAATATAATATACTTTTAACACAGCATAAATAATAGCCTTCCAAAAAATATATATACTTTAATTTATAAACAAATAAAACCTTTTATTCTACCAAGCTATCCTTACTCTATTTATAAATTAATACACTTTACTTAATTTAACTACTATCACCGTTTATCCACACTATTTAAAAACCTACTATACTTGGCTAAGCAAATGTAATTCTAGCCTTCAAAATATACTTTTAATTTATAAACCAAATAACACCTTATTTTCACTATTTTTACTTAATTTACAAATTAATAATATTTTCTTCGTAACTCAGCCCGGCGGAATCAGCGAATCCTGTAAAGGAAAACAATGATCACCACATTCACCCACTCATCCCGCGCGCTAGCTAAATATTACAATTACAATCAACGTCAACACTACTCAACCTGGTGTGTTCAGACACTGTCTTGTGCGTGGCTGAACCCACCTCAAACACCTTGGAAAATACCACCTACAACAACAATGCAATCGTACGGCAGCCGCAGCAATGTTATTGCGCTGAGTTAACAGCTCTTAAATGTTATTAGCGCTCGTTTAACAACTTTATAATGGCCTTAATCATAAATCAAGACCACCAGCTTACCCTAATATACTTTAACTCCTTTTATAAATTTAATATTAAATTTATAATAGCCCAAAACCCTTAAATCACTTTAAACTTAATTCCTTTAATTCCAATTCTTTTAACTCCTTTAAAAACTATCCAAAAGTATCCTTTAAATTTATATATATACCACCAGAATGCCTTTATAATTTAAAAACCTAAAAGGCACCTTTATCTTTATATCAACTTATTTATCTATAAATTGAGCCCCAAATTTACTATTTAAACCACACAATTACTTTTAATAATTAATCTCTATTATAAAAACCCAAGCACTCAATTTTATAAATAAGTACTTCCTTTTATAAATCTTCAACCAAACCTTATCCTACAATACCTATTTAAAACTTTAATTATCTTTCAATCAATCTTACACTCTCAATACGAGTGCAAAATATCCCAAATTCTTTCGTTTGAAACAAACAAAAGAATCCTTAAAAAACAATTTAAACTAAAACAACGTAGCCCACACGTGAATCACATGCACTCTGCGTGACAAACAAGTTAGAACCAGTTTGGCTACTTGTTTACGGTATAGGTGTTCCGATCCGGCGCACGTGTTAATCTTCTCGGCAGAGAGACTCACATTCGCACGGCTAATAGATCGGAGCGGCCTGGCTATACCGATGCGATATAACAACAACAACAACAATTTCTACTACGGCAATTATATACGCTCAACGAATAATTCACACAAGAATTCACACTGCGCGCCTACAAGCTGAAACAAGTCAGCGACTTGTTTACCCGCAGTGCGCACGTTATGTCTTTTCCCGGAACTGCGGAAGGGACTGCACGTTCACACGGCTTATTTATAAATACTAATAAATCGGTCTACACCCATGCAATTATTATACTCTCCGAACATTCGCTACAATCACACACACATGTACGTACGCGCGCTTGCACTATGCACTATATAAAGCGTACCGCGCGCAATGCGAAAATCACAACGAACAATTAAAAATGCAAAACTAAATTCACTTTTACACAAAAACTATTACAATTTTCGAAACAAAACTAACGCAAACGGCACCGGCTAAGACTTATTAGCTCGGGTCCTCAACAATCGAAACTTTTAAACACACAATAAAACCGATGTAAACGGATAATGAACGCAATGTCAACAAAAACTTTTATCAAATTCAATATCAATCATGTCTAATCTCGCGCATGCCACTCGTCACACTATAGCTAGCGGGGGCTTCCCCGGGCCTTGCAGTCGCGAGTGAACGACACAATAATACAAAACAAGCACAAATAAATTTTCCAACTGGAATTTTCCTACACAAATATTCGATTCTTTTTTAACTTTAAATTCTGTCACGTGACGCCAATATAGCGATTTTTACCGGTGGATCTTTGTCCAACTGGAGGTTGCTATTATATTACTCAAATCCTAATATTAATTAACTAATAATGTAACTCAAACGAGGGTAAACTTACCCGGTCCGCATCGGTGTAGTTCGTTGCCGTGTGACTGTAGCTAGCTGCCGTCCACTGATGGTGCAGACGGGGCAGATACAGCAGGCTCCGATGCAAATAATAAGCTCAATGTCCTTCCTAAGGCGTTCGTGTCCCACACGTAGCCTTAGGTACGTGTCCGTATTCGTCGTCGTTGTCGTTCAGTTCAGTTTGGTATCGGTGCCTCCACTACTCCCGGGTAGTGTCGGACGAGAATAAACCCTAATCACCGCGGGCCCCGTGGATCACCGGACTGCTTGCTAGGCAGTCACATTCGGGATCACACTAGGCCGTTAGTAACGGGTCTAATCCAACAGTGAGATCGGTAATCGTTAGCGTGGTCGTTGTAGTTTCCAATAGGTCGATGAATCCGTGCAATCAGTTCGCTACTATATCAATCGGTGAGCTGCCCTGGTAGACGGCATGCCTCTTCGCTTCCCAGCGCTCTTCCTAGTGATGTTCACGATTGCTCTCGGCTCGCTCTCCGTATAACAATAGGTGATCCTCGCAGTACGATATTTGTATTTATCTGTAGTAGCAGTATCAACGTCCATTGTCTTTCAAGGTTGCAGCTCCAAGAGAGCGAGACGGGGGAAATCGTCTCCTTATATATGGCTACGCCAAGGGCCTTCACTTATGCACACACTTGTACACACGCAATCGGGTACAAGTGTGCCATCAATGCGCGTCCGCATGTCCGTAAGGATCGCTTCGCAGCAATCCCCATTCATGTGACGGCACGATGGACTATTTACTGGCCATAACCAGTACCTGTGCATCCGTGCCTGGCCGGCTTCTAGGCTGACTTTGCAGTCGCTAGACGCCCAAACATGAGGGGTGATTGACACTCATTCCAGGCACTAGTGGACCCACTGACGGTGGTGTTTTCACCGTCAATTCCCACTACAATACATTTGCATGGACTATGTCTGTCTATGGAGATGGAGCGAATTTAACAACTCCATTTATGGCACATCTACTTTGTAAATGGTCATACAAAGGTATGACTATGACCATTTACACGCCTCACATGCAATATCATTATAGCAAATGCTGTATACATAATGCATGGGTGCCAATTTGTTTCAATTGTAAATGGTCGTACAAAGGTATGACCATTTACACGCCTCACACGCAATATCATTATAGCAAATGCTGTATACATAATGCATGGGTGCCAATTTGTTTCAATTGGCACTTGTGCATATTGTCAATGCAATGCAGAGCACACAGTACAGTATTGTAATGTCTGTATGTGTGATCTATGGCGGGATTAAAATACACAAAACTCTTTAACAACTTAGAGTTACGACACCTACAAATATTTATTTGGGACTTATCAACCCTCAAACTCACATATTTCATGACTTCCACTTCATCTCTGCCATCTTTGTTAAAATCTTCAAAGCTTTATAATCTAAAGACTCACTTTCAGCTATTTGAATTTGACTAATTGTACTCTGACAACTCAACCAACAAATAAATTTACCCTAACTATTGGACCGCACGGTGACATACATCTTCTCTTTCCCAGGGCATAATTAAAATAGTTTTTATAGCTTCCATGGAAAGAAAATCAAAGAATACTTCAAATTAAAAATTCACCAAGAAAATAGCATAATAATAATAGAAAATGATGCTGATATTTTAAATTTTTTTTGGTTATACTTTTGCATTACTTCTAAGACAAATAGAGGAAATCCAGGCTTACCTTTTGTACAGTAGACATTTAATTATTGGCTTTAAATGATTTTTCCTGCAGATTTGTGAAAAGTCGTCTGAATGCCAAGTGGTTTGCAATTGTATGAAAACTGAAAAGCAACTTAAAACATGTTTCAGGGCAGGCCTACTATATGATATTTGTTTAAATCCTCACTCTGGACGGTTTTTCCATAGACATTTGTCATTAACATGATCTGTTGCCTAATAATGATTATTTTTTCATATTTAACATCCATGTCAATGTTGGCCAGAAAAAGAACGGAATGTAAGTTATATTATAAGAAGATGAAATGCTTTGTTCAATTTCCTCCTTAGAATTGGAAAAGAGGGTGAGGCCAAAAGCTACTACACCCTTGAGTCTATATCCGATCTAACTAATAATTATTTGATGAAATATATCAATGTCCATTTCAATGGTGGCCAGAGAAAGAACTGCTTAAATATAAGTCATATTTAATATATAAGATGTTGAAATGTTATAGAGGACAGAAGCTATGACTTCATTATCGTCATACAAATTTATTTTTAGAATTTTCAAATTTGAACTTCATTTTCAGAAAGAACATAACAAATATTGTCCAAATACCGAAAATCAATTGAATATGTAAAGTATTGGCTAAGATATGATGACATAAACGGTACCCCGGGGTACCAGACGAAAATCCGCCATTTTGTTTAATTATTTATTTAATTTTTAGGGCTGTACTGTGGGTATAGCATGCATACAATCGCGCGCTGCACTGCATGCACAACGCAATAGCTGCGGTACGGTTGGACGCAAGATGGCGCTACACAACGCGGTACCCCGGGGTACCGCGTGTGTCATCATATGCCCATCCGAATACATTTATTGTCAATAGGCAATCAGTGTTATAGTGCTCTGGTTCATAAAGTTATGAACCAGGGCACTACAACACTGATTGCCTATTGAAGTAAAATTCATTCGGATGGGCATATCTCAGCCAATACTTAACATATTCAATTGATTTTCGGTATTTGGACATTATTTGTTATAAATGCTCTTTCCGAAAATGAAGTTCAAATTTGAAAATTCGAAAAATAGATTTTTTATGACATCACACTTCACCACTCTATGTTCGATTTCCTCCTTAGAACTGGAAAGGAGGGCGAGGCCAAAAGCTACTACACCCTCGAGTCTATCCTGTACCTGCTGAAGAATGAGAAGCTTACCCATACCACCTATGTCAAGAAAGCTCTTGTAAGTAAACAGTAACAACTGGAAATGTTGGTTTATAGTACCCCCTTGTAGAAAGGGATGCAATATGGATAGTCCTGAAAAGGTCTGGATATTCTTTCTTGGATGGATGCATTCAATAGTAGAGAACAGATATTATGTTTAGAAGTATTTAGGTGTATTGACAGGTGTATTGTATTGCTTACCCATACCACCTATGACTGTCAAGAAAGCTTTTTTAAGTAAACCAGGGCTTGACACTAATACTTGCCCTAATTGCCCAGGGGTGTGTTTCACAAAGATTCTAAGTTGAACTTAACTCTAAGTTGGACCAAACTATTATGGAAAGCCATTTGTAGCCTTGGAACAAAATATACTCAACAGCAAAAATGCAAGTATTTTAGATTCTTCATACATTTTACATCAAGAACATGAAATATTCTTGATAATAGAAAATATAAATGGATTTGAATCAACATTTTATGCCTTTTAAAAGAGCTTTTACCAAACAATTTCAAAGAAACTAATGGCTTTTGTTAAGTCCAACTTAGAGTCAAGTTCAACTAAAGGATCTTTGTGAAACAACCCCTGGGGCAAGTAAAAATTGGTGTCGGGCAAGGAAAATATAAATGCCCTAGTTTGGTTGCCGATCGGGCAACTAATTTATTGGTCAACTATGAGAGAATAATGTAATTCCTTGGGTTTTAATCTCCTCTAGAAGTAAGCGGACAGGTACACTTTCTGTTCTGGCAAGTACAATTTGAAAAGTTATGATTTACCTGCACAAAACGGGCCACTCAAGAAAAAAAGTTAGTGTGGAGGCTTGAGTAAACAGTAACAACTTCAAACATTGGTTTACCCTACCACCTTGTAGGAAGGGATGTGATATGGATTGTCCTGAAAAGGACTGAGTATTCTTTCTTGGATGGATGAATTCAAAAGTGGAGAACAGAGTTATGTTTAGTAATATTTAGAGGTATCGACAGGTGAATGGTATTATTGTAAAAGAAAAATCTGTAAAATATGTACATGCATACAAAATTTAACTAAGCAACAATAGATCAACATATTGGTCATGATCGTTTGTCTAATATGTACACGGAGATGATAAAGCACTTTAAGATTCCTCATTTGATTTATTTTAATGTTATGTATTGGAGAAGTATATGAAATATGGCAATATGGATTTTATTTTCTGTGCACAATTTAGAAAGGAATAAATGTTTTCTCTCTTTGCAATTGTAGGCAGACAACATTCCTGTGGTTCGTCGACCGGACAGAAGGGATTTGTTGGCATATCTGAGTGGAGAAATAAGTAAGTTGCCCCTGAAAATACACTGTAGTCAACACAACATTCATTTCTTTGTTTTACATTGTTTCAATGCAGAAACCATAAACAATTTCATTTGAAAACTTCTAAAAATATTGTTTTGTGTTTGTTGTAAATACTTTCTAAATGGATGTGTTTGCATTAGATATCTAGAGAAGTATAATTTGTAATCTCTTCCTAAATGTTACTTTACCATGATTAATAATTCATACCCACTGTACTTATTTCAATCAATTTGATGATAAGGGAGTTTTCTACTTTGTAGTATTACCCAAACTGACAATAATATTCAAGGAATATCAGGAAAGTTGCTGTTTAGTTATGTTATCGATTAGTTATCAAATAAAATGAAACTTTATTTTACTTTACTCCCCTTTTCACCCAGAAACATCTGCAAATATCGACAAGAGTGCACCACCTGAAATCTCAAGACAAAGACCAACACAAGGTATGTGGTATTATGTTGAACTTATAATTGTTTGTGACTTGTGTGTATTTTGTCATATATATACTGATTTGAAGTCTCTCTCTTTATAATACTCTATCAATAACCATCTTTATTTTTCTGTCACTTTGTTTTAAAATTAAATAATTGCGCATCTGTTTAATTTTTGGAAAATTGTAACATTTATCTACAGGTACATTGTTTTATCTCATGAGAACCAATTCAAATGAAAGTAGTAATTATCATCTGATATATTTATGAAGTTAAATTCACTGAGAAAGTGTAATTATATGGAACGGTTAGGTTTGGTGCAAAATAAAGCGGAGCCCCTTTATAACAAACTCTTGTGATACCGAGGTACCTGATGTAGCAAGACTATTTCACAGGTTCAGGTTCTACATATTTTATTATTTTAAAGCCCTGATACAAAGAGATATCTGATATAACAAGGTAAATTCAATGAGCCCTGAACTGAAATGCAATTTTAAAGAACAAATGTTTATTTTATGTTCCTGTTTTCAGTTAAAAGAACAGCTGAAGAGGCACCAGCGGAAACTACAAAGAAACTTAGGTTTGAGGATGATGAAGTCCGACAAGACAAGGTACGAAGTTGTTTATTTGTGTGTCAGTTACTGCGGAACCAGGGTCCATATTCGTAAAATTCCGCTAGCTTAGTTTCATGCCAAGTCTATTTTGGATGATGTGGCTGATAACACAATCTTTTAGTCATTAACTAGGGCTAGCTTAGAAGTTACCTGATGATAAACCAGCTAACCTTAGTTGGGGACTATGGAAGCCGTTTTAGCTCAATAAACTTTTCAAACACACTTAGCAAGGAACTAAGCTAGCAGGTTTGTATGAATATGGGCCCTGAATTTTTCTGTTTTAACACAAATGTTTGACGTAATAGATGGAACTGAATAAATTGGTGAACATCGAGTATTATTATTGGTTCACATTTACTTATTTGATATAGTAAACTGAATTTTCTTCTTCCTTTCCTAGAGATGTATATGTTTACGGCATTGTTATTATTAGTAATAGTAGTAGGAGGGGAAATTAATTTTTTATGCCTCCGCCAACGAAGTGGCCGGAGGCATTATGTTTTTGGGTTGTCCGTCCGTCCGTCCGTCCGTCCGTACGTCCGTCCGTACGTCCCGTTTTCGTTCTCGCAATATCTCAAGAACCAGTTGACGGATCAATTTCAAACTTGGTATGAGTGTACATATTGGGGTGACAATGATCTGATTAGATTTTAGGGGTCATGAGGTCAAAGGTCAAGGTCACAGGACTCAATATATATGCAAAAATGCCTCGTTCTCGCGATATCTCAAGAACTGGTTGACGGATCAAATTCAAACTTGGTATTAGTACAGATATTGGGGTGGCAATGATCTGATTAGATTTTGGGGTTCATTGGGTCAAAGGTCAAGGTCACAGGACTCAATGTATGTGCAAAAATTCCTTGTTCTTGCGATATCTCAAGAACCGGTTGACGGATCAATTTCAAACTTGGTATGCGTGTACATATCGGGGTGCCACTGATCTGATTAGATTTGGGGGTCATGAGGTCAAAGGTCAAGGTCACAGGACTCAATATGTATGCGAAAATGGCTTGTAATGGCAAAGTTTCAAGAACTTAATGTCAGATTTCAATCAAACTCGATACCTGAATGTATCATAAAGAGTCAACGTAGCCATAAAATGTTGGGGTCATGAGGTCAAGGTCACAGGACTCATTAAACATGCAAACAATCTTGTAATGCCAAAATCTCAAGAACTAAATGTCAGATTTCAATCAAACTTGGTACCTGAATGTTTTTTAGGGAGCCATCAAAGATTGGGGTCATATGGTCAAGGTCACAGGACTCAAAATATATGAAAAATATTTGTAAAAATTAAATCAGTGCATGTTAATTTGGGCTTGATATTAAAATCGTGCGATAGCGGAGGCATAATTTTCGATTGCGCGCAATCGAAGATCCATCTAGTTTTATTTTGGGGGACTACTTTTCAAACTTGCCTGCATGAAAATACCACTCTAAAATCTGTTTTGCATTCAACTCTAGATGCAAATTCACAGGGGCCCTTTTAATGTTATTATCATTATTTTGTTTGTATTCATAGAAACGTTTGTTTGTATTTATAGAAACGTTTGTTTGTATTCATAGAAACGTTTGTTTGTATTCATAGAAACATTTGTTTGTATTCATAGAAATGTTTGTTTGTATTCATAGAAACGTTTGTTTGTATTCATAGAAACATTTGTTTGTATTCATAGAAATGTTTGTTTGTATTCATAGAAACGTTTGTTTGTATTCATAGAAATGTTTGTTTGTATTCATAGAAACATTTGTTTGTATTCATAGAAATGTTTGTTTGTATTCATAGAAACATTTGTTTGTATTCATAGAAATGTTTGTTTGTATTCATAGAAACGTTTGTTTGTATTCATAGAAATGTTTGTTTGTATTCATAGAAACGTTTGTTTGTATTCATAGAAACGTTTGTTTGTATTCATAGAAATGTTTGTTTGTATTCATAGAAACGTTTGTTTGTATTCATAGAAATGTTTGTTTGTATTCATAGAAACATTTGTTTGTATTCATAGAAATGTTTGTTTGTATTCATAGAAACGTTTGTTTGTATTCATAGAAATGTTTGTTTGTATTCATAGAAACGTTTGTTTGTATTCATAGAAACGTTTGTTGGAGAGGCTGGAAGGACACAAGGAGGGAGCTGTTGCAACCACAGATCAGATCAGGTAAGAAACCAGCCTTGTTCACATGGAGCAGAAACATGACTGTAAAAGTCGCGCTCTGAAATATGTTTGAATAAATCTCTATGAATAGTTTATACATAATTTCTTTCAATTTTTCAAGGTTTTTTTTTTTTTTTTACATTTGTGGGTTTATTGCTGCATATCACTGCTCATGTGAAAATTGGAACCTTCAAACTATCAAAATAAATGAAACATAACTCTTACCTTCAATGAAATATATAATTGTGTTTAGTCTAATTGGGAAAATGAACATTTATACAGATTCAAATGTTATTTTGTTAAAATAAACAAAATTCTTCTGTCTTGGAAATTTTGTTTCAGATAATTGTGTATAATAGATATATTATATTTTAAAAAAAATAAAAAAAATATTATATATATATAGATATATTATATATGATCCAATGACCTGAATTTGGATCTGTCTTTAATCACACGGTCCCCGTGGCCTAGTGGTTAAGGCGTCAGCGTTCCAAGCTGGAGACCCGGGTTCGAGTCCTGGCGGAGACCAATTTTTCGACCAGTGCCTTTTTTCATTTGGAGGATTAAAGGGAGGAACAATGCTTATTAAGCTACGCCTATTATTCTTCCTTCTCAATCATTTATGATTATTCTTTGCATTATTTAAATATCGGAAGAAACCAAAGCTGTATGTATTAGTTCACCTTTCGCTTATATATGTATGTTCTAACTAATACTTGAATCACTCCTTTGTGATCCAGCTGAAGTACAGGCGGCTTGCATTGTTCGTAACTCCCTCCCCATGAATTAATTGAGTACAAAGGGCCGAGAGATTGGCTTGCCAATGACCTGAATTTGGATCTGTCTTTAATCACACGGTCCCCGTGGCCTAGTGGTTAAGGCGTCAGCGTTCCAAGCTGGAGACCCGGGTTCGAGTCCTGGCGGAGACCAATTTTTCGACCAGTGCCTTTTTTCATTTGGAGGATTAAAGGGAGGAACAATGCTTATTAAGCTACGCCTATTATTCTTCCTTCTCAATCATTTATGATTATTCTTTGCATTATTTAAATATCGGAAGAAACCAAAGCTGTATGTATTAGTTCACCTTTCGCTTATATATATATGTTCTAACTAATACTTGAATCACTCCTTTGTGATCCAGCTGAAGTACAGGCGGCTTGCATTGTTCGTAACTCCCTCCCCATGAATTAATTGAGTACAAAGGGCCGAGAGATTGGCTTGCCAATGACCTGAATTTGGATCTGTCTTTAATCACACGGTCCCCGTGGCCTAGTGGTTAAGGCGTCAGCGTTCCAAGCTGGAGACCCGGGTTCGAGTCCTGGTGGAGACCAATTTTTCGACCAGTGCCTTTTTTCATTTGGAGGATTAAAGGGAGGAACAATGCTTATTAAGCTACGCCTATTATTCTTCCTTCTCAATCATTTATGATTATTCTTTGCATTATTTAGATATATTATATATATGTAAATACTTTTGTATTCCCTGTTCTGCCCTTGAACAGATCTCTGTCAGACACCATGTCCATTGAGCGAATCGCGTCCATCCGAGCCAAGATCCACATCAAGAAGCGTGTGACCATCAAGGCAGATGACGACAACATCGGGACGGGGGGCTTGGAGCAGCGCAGCTTCATCGATGCTGAGGTCGACGTGTCACGTGACATCATGAGCAGGGAGAGGTGCTGGCGGACGAGAACGTCGGTGCTCCGCAGCAATGGCAAGGTAATTTGATTTGATTTGATTTATTTATTTCAACATTTTCTACAAACTGTCAGCCAAACAATACAAAAATAATCATAAACACTATAATGATTATGATGATAAGAATTGATAATTTAGTTATGTTTCATTTACATTGATTAGCTTTAAATGCATCTAGGCCCTGCAAAACATTATCAACATTAACAGATATGTGCTTAAACTTGAATATAAGAACATTTATGTTCTTTGGAATTTCAAGTTAATATTGTTTAGTAATATCCATTCATTGCCTATGAGAACCAGCTATACAACATGCTAATCTATTGAGATTGCAATGTCTAAGGGGAAATAGGACAACAATGATGAGCTCGACTTGAAAGGAGCATATCATTTCTCTGTTTGTAAATTTGTAAATTTGACCAACGTTTGTTTTTTTTGCAGGAATTCAAGAATGTGTTTGCCATGCTGCAGTCAATGAAGGCGAGGGAAGAGGGTAAGCAGAGCCAGCAGAGCCAGTCACAGACCACCCACCAAACACCAGCACAGAGCCAGGTATGTATGCAGTCAGCGAAAAAAATACACGGGGGCGGCGGGCGAATTCGCCCCCGAAATGCCCAAAAGAGCCCCCGAAAAAAAGGAGGTAGCCCCGAAAAAAAAAAAATGTTCTGTTTGGATCATGATCAAATGCTTATTAGATGATCACTTAGAGCTTTAGAGCTTAATAGTAGCCCCTGAAATTAAAAAAAGAGCCCGGAAATTTGGAACCCCCCGAGATGATAAAAGTAGCCCCCGAAAGTTGGAAAAGTAGCCCTCGAAAAGGAGCCCCCGAAATAAAAATATTAATTTTTTCGCTGTATGCAGTAGGCTTCATAGTTTTTATACCACAACATGCTTTACCATTCCCTAAAAAAAAAAAAAGAGGAAAAAAAGAGCCCCCTAAATTTGCACTCTATAGAGTTCATGGCAAGATATATTTTGTAGTTCAGGTGAGCTTGAAAAGTTGCCCCCGAAAACGTAATTTAGATTCCCCCCCCCCCCCCTTATACTTTCAGGAAAAGTTTCAATGATGACCAATAACCCCAAAGAACCCCCAAAACAAAACAAACAGGCACTAACCAACTTTCCTAGGGCCATTGTAAGTCAGATGTAGGATGATATTTTTGCATGGGAAAAAAAAGGAAAATAGTAGCCCAATGGGGCAAGGAAATCACTTGGGGTATTCTTTCCTAAATCATAACCTCCGCCAAGGAGGTTATGTTTTTGGTCCCGTTTGTCTGTTAGTCTGTTGTGCGCAGGCGCAGTCCAACTCAAGCTACGGTACATCAATCACCATGCATGCAGTACAGCTATGCACACCACAGCAAGCTCCTTCGCCGGCCGGAACTCTGGCATAGTAATTGACAGCAGGAGGCTTATTTCGTGGATTTTATTTGCAGAAAATGTTCAGAATCGCCGTGAAAAATGTCATAAAAAGACAGTATTAAATGAAAGCACACCTATAAAAGATAAGCTTGGGCTATTTATTACGTAAATATGTCGCTTTGGTGTCCATTTTTTCCCCAAAATGTGATTTTTGAAATCATTTTCTTGTCGGCTGTCTCAGTTCATTTGCGCATGGCTGAGGTATGCACTCCGTGAGTGCAGCTATTTCTAGTTTCTTTGGTTTATCTTGAGAGGCAGAAAGCAGGGCAAACAGCGCAACTATGTAACAAGATTTTGTAACAGTTTTTAGCTTTAGTTGCTGTTGCCACATCTTGGTATCGGTGAGTTTGTGTGTTTACTTTGTAATTGCAATTGTTTTATCTATTCTTTCTTTCCTTTGTTTCACAGCAACCGGAGAGGCGGAAAGCCCCGCAGCAGACTGCACAGCTGTACAACAGATACGATCAGGAGAGGTTTTAATGTTAGGCTTCTTTTTTTTTCACTCCCTTTATCCATACTATTTTAGTGAGATGGAGCCTTGTATACCTTGCTTTGTAATGTTTATTGTCTTTGACTGTTTCTTCTGTTTCTTCTTTCCTTTGTTTCACAGCAACCGGAGAGGCGGAAAGCCCCGCAGCAGACTGCACAGCTGTACAACAGATACGACCAGGAGAGATTCCATTTTAGGCTTCTTTTTTCACTCCCTTGATCCATATTATTTTAGTGAGATGGAGGCGTGTATACCTTGCTTTGTAATGTTTATTGTCTTTGACTGTTTATTCTGTTTCTTCTTTCCTTTGTTTCACAGCAACCGGAGAGGCGGAAAGCCCCGCAGCAGACTGCACAGCTGTACAACAGATACGACCAGGAGAGATTCCATTTTAGGCTTCTTTTTTCACTCCCTTGATCCATATTATTTTAGTGAGATGGAGGCGTGTATACCTTGCTTTGTAATGTTTATTGTCTTTGACTGTTTATTCTGTTTCTTCTTTCCTTTGTTTCACAGCAACCGGAGAGGCGGAAAGCCCCGCAGCAGACTGCACAGCTCTACAACAGATACGATCAGGAGAGGTTCAAGAGCACACAAGGTAAGCAGGAATGCATTCTCACACATTTGTTCTACAATCAAACATAATGACCCGACCGACCGTTTTCGACTGTCTTGTGGATGTTCTGTATTCTGTTATCCTCAATGCCATGACAACTAAACATTGGATCATCAATATCTTCTTTTTCTTGGGTCACCATGGAAGCCGATACTTACAAGCAACATCTAGTCACATTCAGTACTGCACTTAGGCTCGTGCTAGGCAGTTAACTGCTTATGTGTCATCTTTGTTTCATGGCGCTTTTCTGGTGTTGATAGACTAGCTGGTGTTCTTAAAGGGTACCACCACCCAAAAATAATATTCTTGTAAATGAAAGGTAACATCTTTAGTAGTAGTCCATTCCATCAACAAGTTCAGAAAAATATGTTTCCAGAAAAAAATACATTTGTGGAAAACGTATCTTGGGGGGCCAATGATCTGATTAGATTGTGGGGTCATGAGGTCAAAGGTCACAGAGCTCATTATATATGCAAAAATAGCTCGTGATCGCGTTATCTCAAGAAGGGATTGACAGATTCTGACCAAACTTGGTACATGTATGTATCTTGGGGGGCCGATGATCTGATTAAATTGTGGGGTCATGAGGTCAAAGGTCAAAGGTCACAGAGCTCATTATATATGCAAAAATAGCTCGTGATCGCGTTATCTCAAGAACGGATTGACTGATTCTGACCAAACTTGGTACATGTATGTATCTTGGGGGGGGCCAATGATCTGATTAGATTTTGGGGTCATGAGGTCAAAGGTCAAAGGTCACAGAGCTCATTATATATGCAAAAATAGCTCATGATCGCGTTATCTCAAGAACCGATTGACAGATTTTCACCAAACTTGGGTCATATATGTATCTTGGGGGGCCAATGATCTGATTAAATTTTGGGGTCATGAGGTCAAAGGTCAAAGGTCACAGAGCTCATTATATATGCAAAAATAGCTCGTGATCGCGTTATCTCAAGAAGGGATTGACAGATTCTGACCAAACTTGGTACATGTATGTATCTTGGGGGGCCGATGATCTGATTAGATTTTGGGGTCATGAGGTCAAAGGTCAAAGGTCACAGAGCTCATTATATTGCAAAAATAGCTTGTGATCGCGTTATCTCAAGAACGGATTGACTGATTCTGACCAAACTTGGTACATGTATGTATTTGGGGGGGGGGCCAATGATCTGATTAGATTTTGGGGTCATGAGGTCAAAGGTCAAAGTCACAGAGCTCATTATATATGCAAAAATAGCTCGTGATCGCGTTATCTCAAGAAGGGATTGACAGATTCTGACCAAACTTGGTACATGTATGTTCCTTGGAGAGCCAATGAACGGATTAGATTTTGGGGGTCATGAGGTCAAAGGTCAAAGGTCACAGGGCTCATTATATGTAAAAGTAGCTTGAGATTGGAAATCTCAAGAACTGAATATCAGATTTCAATCCAACTTGATACCTGAATGTATAATAGGGAACAATTGTAGTCATTAGATTTTGGGGTCATGAGGGCAAAGGTCAAGGTCACTTTATATAGCTCATAATTGTGATACGTCAAGATCTAAAAGACAGAGTACCATCAAAATTGAGTTGACAGAATTAGTTCTGTGTACATGTTGATTTGGGCTTGACATAAATAAATTGCGTAATGGCGGAGGCATCATTTTCGACTGCGCGCAGTCGAAGATCCATCTAGTTAATCTATTATCCATTATGATTATTATTTTATTTTTCGATGCAGAGACGGAGGGTTTCAAGATCGACACAGGAGGTACTCACATGGGCTCGTTTCACGGAATCTCTAGCATCAAGAAACCCACACCCGTAGGTTCTTACATTTCTATGAAGCAATTTATATGCATTTTCCAAGTAACAAAGAGAACATGCAAATCTCAAATTTTGTCTGAAAATGTATTGATTTCTAATACGAAAGTCACATTTAGTGTTACATGAAAAATAAACTGGCAGCGAAGCATTCAGTATTCATAAGTTTATCCACTTATCAAAATTTTAGGATTAAATATACTTTTAAGTTATTAGTGATTTTACATTTCTGGAAACCTTGTGTAAGATTACATTTATAGCATATTTATTTACATTTGTACTGAAATTAGTATACAGGGTTACCAGTTTTTAGGTGAAAGCCTGAAATCGGGCCCTGGTCACCTAGAAATTCAGGCTCATTCTTACACATATCCACACAAATTAGATAATAATCATGGCTCAGTTTTCAGACTCTTGACTTGTCATATGTTCGCATAACCGGATATAATATTACACAACATAATCGTTTGATTGCAATTTTTTAGAAAAGTATTACATCTTCATTCAACATCTGTTTCATTTATTTTTTGTGTTCGTATTAGGACGCGGCACCAGCTCGCAAACCCATAGCACCTGTGCCTGTGCCCCGCCCCGAGCCAGTGGCCACCCCCGTCCCCACCCCTAAACAGACCCCCACCAAGAGGGTTTCCCGAACCCCCATCATCATCGTTCCTGCGGCCACCACTGCCCTCATCACCCTCTACAACGCAAAGGACCTTTTACAGGATTTCAAGTGAGTACGCAATTCATTCTTGGGATTTAACACAGGTCCGCTGACCCAGGGCCACTAAAAATTAGCTTCAGGCCACCTAATTTGTATTAGTGAATAATTGCACTGGCCCGAATAAGCACCCAAATATAACAGAATTTCAAAAGTTTTCTGCCAAATCGCACGTATTGGCTGTGCATTATCAATGCGCATAAAACGGCAATGCACATTTTGTCCTTTCTGCATGCATAATATCAGCGCAATATTGGTGTTCAATAAAGACAAAATAAGAAATGTGTAATAACTCTGTTAATAAAAGGAGTAGAATATACACCAAATTCAAGAACTTGGTAGCTATAAAGTCTACCTAACTTTTTCACTAAACATAGTAACTAAATTTGGCATTTGAAAACAATAATTGCCTAAAATGTTGTTTCTTGGAAAAAAGTATGTATCGTTTTTTGGTATCGATACTGTAATTTTGTCCTTTTACGTGTCCAGCGACCATATGATTGCTTCCATTGTAATTTTGATTGCTTCTCATGTGCATTTGTTTGTATTTTGTTTCCGATTGTGGAAATAATGTTGCTTGTAAGTATCGGTTTCCATGGTGGTGTATATAATATGTGAGGTTTGCGGTTGCACCATGTGAGATGGGTGGATTGGTGAGTCCTGAAAAGGACTATGGTAGTCCTAGAAAGGACTGTTGTTAGTCCTAGAAAGGACTGTTGGTGTAGTCCTGAAAAGGACTGTTGGTATTCTTTCTAGGAGAGTTCTAAAAAGTGGAAATAATGTCCGTTTCCTCACGTTACAGGTTTATCACATCTGATGAGAGGAAGAAAGAAGATGGGCAAGAGGAAGGAGAACGATGTGTTAATTCAGAGGAGGAAGGATGATGGTAGCATGGTGCCGTACAGGGTCATCGACACCGTCACAAAACTCTCTCAGTTCATATCTGTCACAAAGCTCTCTCAGTTCATATCTGTCACAAAGCTCTCTCAGTTCATATCTGTCACAAAGCTCTCTCAGTTTTCCTCAAGTTTTGTTATGCGCACACTTACGTGAATATTCGTTTCCTCACGTTACAGGTTTATCACATCGGATGAGAGGAAAAAGATGGGCAAGAGAAAGGACAACGACGTGTTGATTCAGAGGAGGAAGGATGATGGTAGCACGGTGCCTAACAGAGTCATCGACACCATCATAAAACTATCTCAGTTTTTCCTCTGTCACAAAACCCTCTCAGTTTGACTCCTGTCACAAAGCTCTCTCAGTTTTCCTCAAGTTTTGTTATGCGCACACTTACGTGAATATGTTTCCTCACATTACAGGTTTATCACATCGGATGAGAGGAAAAAGATGGGAAAGAGGAAGGACAACGACGTGTTGATTCAGAGGAGGAAGGATGATGGTAGCACGGTGCCTAACAGAGTCATCGACACCATCATAAAACTATCTCAGTTTTTCCTCTGTCACAAAACCCTCTCAGTTTGACTCCTGTCACAAAGCTCTCTCAGTTTTCCTCAAGTTTTGTTATGCGCACACTTACGTGAATATGTTTCCTCACATTACAGGTTTATCACATCGGATGAGAGGAAAAAGATGGGAAAGAGGAAGGACAACGACGTGTTGATTCAGAGGAGGAAGGATGATGGGAGCACGGTGCCGTACAGAGTCATCGACACCGTCACAAAACTCTCACCACAAGACTGGTGAGTAATAGCAACAATACAATGCTAGAAACTGGATAACTAATCTTCATTCAAAAGATGTTCAGTTTTGTAGCACGGTGCCGTACAGAGTGACCGACACCGTCACAAAACTCTCACCACAAGACTGGTGAGTAGTAGCTTTAATACAATGCGAGTAGAAATTGAATAACAAATCTTCATCCAAAAGATATTAGCCCATATACTTAATTCAGGTTTAAACTTAAACCTTTAACTTGGACATTTAGACCACAAATTACCAATAGAAGCATGGAACAGCTTTCAGTTTTCTAAAGATATGTATGATTAAAGTGTTTATATTTATAATTATCTAGTGGATAAATGTAACTGTAGAAAGTCAGTGCAATGAGTTGGCGAATATCACTGTGCATTTTCGATAATTACTCAGGTCATATGACGTTCATTTACCATGGAATGTTCACACATCAGTCGGTGTACATATCAGATCACAGAAATGCTCATTTTAAAGTTACTAGATCCCTTTAATGTATTTGTTTTATGATTTTGTTTTCTCTCTATATTCTTTGCTGCAGGGATCGTGTGGTAGCAGTGTTTGTGCAGGGACCCACCTGGCAGTTCAAGGGCTGGCCCTGGATGAATGGAACCAACCCAGTAGACATCTTTGCCAAGAGTACGTATCATACACCCAGTAATGATGATGATGATGATGATAATGATGAATATAATGAAGTATATGTAGTACTAATTATAATGGGATGGTGGTGGTGGTAGTGTTGATGATGATGATGATGATGATGATGATGATGATGATGATGATGATGATGATGATGATGATGATGATGATGATGATGATGATGATGATGATGATGATGATGATGATGATGATGATGATGATGATGATGATGATGATGATGATGATGACATTGACGACAATGATAATTATAATGATAATAATAATAGTAATATTGTTATGTTCTTAAGTTCGTACTCATTCTAGACTAATGAATGCAAATTGACGCATTATATATCGTTGCAATATAGTTCACTTTATATCGATGGCGTATAGAACATGTATGATCTCGAGAAACATCATCTCAACTCCAAAACTGGAATGATCTCTAGAGTCTAGTCATGACAAAGACCAGAAACAGAATGGCATAATTACTCTACAACACAACATTATATCCAGGGGTAAAAAGGGGGCGTGAAGAGGGGAGTCCAAAAAGGGGTGTAACAGGGGGTGTGGCTTCCCTCCAGCTAACCAAAACCATAAGATAATAAGGGATACCAAAAGACAGTTGGTAGTCTATAATGGCATAAACGTACAACATATGGTGTTGCATAACCGAGAATGTGTGGGAACGGGGGGGGGGGGGGGGGGGGGGGGTTGGTAGGTGAGGAGAGTGTTTGGTTACGATTAAGAGGAGGAAGTGAGATAGCTAGATAATAATCAGGGGGCTGTGATTATAAACGTGGTTACTGTGTTTGCCCACCCAAGGACCAATCACTCCAGCAGGGGAGGGGTGATAACAATCCAGGTGGTCAGAGGTTCGAGCTAATAAATATGCCTAACTATGGGACCAAACCTGGGACTCAACAATATGAATATGAATATTAAATTATGTGCTTAAATTATTATTATTACCCATGGTCATCAGGTACATTTCAAGGATATTGCATACTTTCTCAACTCACCACGGAGCATACTAGCCATGCTGCCAATCGCGGCGCAAAGGCTAATCAACACTCGACCATGGCACCCATTTATACACCTGGGTAGAGAGCAGCAATTGTGGATTAATTGTCTTGCTGAAGGACTAACGCAGTGGTCAGATATAATACTGGATGCAATGTTCTAAAAATCAAGGCAACCGTTTTCTTTGACCCATCCAGTCTGCTGCTTCCATTTGAAGTACGACGAGTTCAAACTCGACCCCACTATGAAGAAGCGTAGCTTTCTTTCTATTACAATGAAAATTTTGATTTTGATTTTTGCTCAGAAAATCCCAAATTTGCTGTAACTGGTCATTTATTGCACTAAAATTCTAAAATTCAAAGCATCTAATCAAATCGTTTTTTATTTCCCCAATCCAGTCTGCGGCTTCCACCTGAAGTACGAAAATCTCAAGATCGACCCCAACGTGAAGAAGTGGAGCGTGCACATCATGGAGCTCAGCGGTAGCAAGCGCCATCTGGACAAGGCCAGGCTGCTCAAATTCTGGGAGGTTCTCGACAAGTAAGTTGTGCCAAGCTGTGGATGGATGGATGGATGGATGGATGGATGGATGGATGGATGGATGGATGGATGGATGGATGGATGGATGGATGGATGGATGGATGGATGGATGGATGGATGGATGGATGGATGGATGGATGGATGGATGGATGGATGGATGGATGGATGGATGGATGGATGGATGGATGGATGGATGGATGGATGGATGGATGGATGGATGGATGGATGGATGGATGGATGGATGGATGGATGGATGGATGGATGGATGGATGGATGGATGGATGGATGGATGGATGGATGGATGGATGACAGTCAATCAATCATATAAGAAACGTTATCAAACAAACAAATTGGTAAAAGGACCCTACAGATGGATTTCTGTTTTGTAGATTGTGCAACTGGATGTATGAAAAAGTTATCAATTCCTTTAGTTTTGTTTTAATAAGCCCAGGGGGTTAAAAAAGAAGTCATGAACTAAATTCCATTCCTCTAAAGTCTTTATGGAATTAAAGTGTTATTTGATAGGGTCAGTTTTGAAATCTATTCATCTTGAACAGTCAAATTTCTAGATGTTAATATAGATAGATATATAGCTAAATTTATATATATATTTGATGAATGTCAATAGAAGTTGCAAGAATAAAGAAGTTAACAGCTTCAATCTACTTGATAATAATGACCATTACTATTATTATTTTTAATCTAGTTGGTCTGGGTATTAGGCAGATATGGATAATTTTAACATATTTAACAATAGAAATAAATTAACTCATTATTTTTCTTTTTTTTCTTTTTTTTTCTTCAGATACATGGCCAAGGACAAGTCCCATCTTCGAATCTGAGGTTGATGCACGAAATCTACTAGTATCTCTTGAATCACCTATAGAGGATTTGTATGCCTTGTATCTAATGGAAGATAGATTCTCTGTGGCCAGTATCGTCAGGAGATATTTGTTTTCTCCAACCAAACTTTGAACACTGTGAATAGTGGGAGTGACGTCGCACGGCCTGATGATTATGTTCCTGCGCTAAAGGGAGATATTTGCGATGTATAAATAGTCATATTTTTCAGAATGAATATCTTTTTGTGCATGAATGCAACGTTCTCCATTCAACATCTGTTAATGTTATCTGACTTGGTCAAATATAAGTCATTGTTTGGCTAAACTCTGTCATGTGATATCAACTTCAGTATGTTCACAGCAGAACTGTTATGTCTCATACCTCAGAGTGGCGATTGATCGATAAGAGAGAATTTTCATGAACCTGTATGACACCGCTATGGGAGATATTTGCGATGTATAAATAGACCTATTTTGTGCACGAGTGCAACGTTTCGCTATTCATCACCTGTTAATGTCGTCTTGGACTGAATAAATGATTTTGCACCAAAATGTTTGCATTGTGGGAGAAACATAACGCTTCATAACCGTGGTATACCGTGGTACACTTGATGGAAAACAGTTTTCTTCCAGTCCTGAAACTTCCCAAGGTTTGTCAAAAATAGGCAGGATGTCCGATCCTCAAATGATAAGTCAAGTTTGCATTAAAGCTCTGACTTGCTTTGACCGAGAGAGCAGATGTATATTTTTATCATAAATAATAATATGATGATGAATGAAACTGGAGATGAATATTTTGTTACATGTCCTGAGTTAAGAAAGTAAAGGGGCGCTAAGTCACTTTCTATATTACAGAGATAATTGTGAATAAAGTTTTGGAGCCTTATGGAATCCCAAGTTTAGCTCTATTTATGCAGTTGTAATAAATATCTAAAAGTCACCATTATTATCTTAGAATTTGGCATCGGATTGACAAAGCTCTTACGATCATGACCCAGAACCAGCCCTAGTTCCACTGATCTCTAGATATGCTTGTGTAATCCTTTACGGTTGGATGATTGAGGGCGGTATGTGTGCTCTGCTACGTTCTGTTGAGTTATATGGTAATTCTAGCATATTGACATTGATGAGTTAGAGCCAATGATGCTAATTACCATGGTAAATGTCGCTGGTCCATGATCGGGCCCCTGTAGCCAGCAAATGATGACATAAATGGTACCCTGGGGTACCAAATGAAAATCCGCCATTTTGTTTAATTATTTAATTTTTTTCAGTGCTGTACCCTGGGTTACCAAAAAGTGTTAAATTATTTTCGGTATGCTTTATTAACGTTCAAATGGGGGCTGGGGCGGCCAGGGTACCGTGCATACAAGCGCTGCATGCACAATGCATAACACCAGCGGCGTCCATGTTTGCTTTGCGGTACAGTTGTACTTTGGGTGGACACAAGATGGCGATACACAATGCAGTACCCCGGGGTGCAACGGTACCCCGGGGTACTGCGTGTGTCATCAAATCAACATACCGCTCTTCTCCCTTTCACCCAACAATATGTATACATGCATGAACTGGTAAGAGATTATACAAAGTGATAAACATCAAAGGCATGTAAAGGTATTGATCTGGGCTCATATTCATAACAGCCTGCTACTTTAGATGATGGGGCTAGGAACTAAACACATGGGGTGGTATTCTACTAAATGGACATAAAATACCACTAACCAGTACAAAAACCAGTGAAATTTGTCTAGCATATTGATTGTTCTCATGCACCACTAGAGATAAACCCTATTGTTTCTCCTCAGAGTAACATTCCAATGAAATCGTTTAACAAGTCACCAATATGTCCTCTGACTAAAAGGACAGTATATAACTAGAGACATGTTCAAGCATGCCATTGGAATGTCAAGCATCCAATTGTCTGGATGTCTAATGACAAGAAACAATCAGAATGGGTGCATGACAACCATCAATGTGATTGTTAGATTCCCGTTGTCTGAACTGGTTAAACTGGTTACTGGGAATGTCTGCCTTTTTTAGAGCCCTTTTACACCAGTGATTGCAATCATGATTGGAATCATATTTACAATCATGGTGATTCTGTTGCCTTGCTTTTACACGACAAAAAAGACCTCGCGCAAACTGTGATTACAATCGCCTTTCTGGAGACGTACCTGTCAATCAAACAAGGAGAACACTAGTGCTACACTGCATGACTGCATTCAAAGCGAAGAGCGCCCGGTTTATCGGCGGAAGTGCATGTAAGGTCACGTAAGCTCCGCCGTCCAAATCATGTTTTGGAGGTCAAGCCGTTTACACTACCGATTCGCACTGTGATTTGAGTGAATCATGATTAGAAAACACCTCTGGACCACGATTCGAGTTTCGCGATTTGTGATTCTAGTTTGTGTGATTCTAGTTTCCAATCGTGATTGCAATCACCGAAAAAGAGACGTCTAAAAGCACTCTATGTCTAGCCTAAGTTGATCAATTTAGTAGAATACCGGCCATGATCTTTTGGCTGCTAAATGGTGTTAATTTAGTAGGTACCTAAGGCTAAGCCCAGCTTACCCTAGTGGGGGAAAAGGAAACTGTTTGTAGCTCATTAAACCGTGTCATCTGAAAAAGACTTAGTTTGGAACTAAGCTAGTAGGTTTGCATGAATATGGGCCCAGATCATGATATTTAAAAAAAGTATCTGATAATCTGTTCAGGTTTAATTCAACATGTTGGACCATTGTTTGCGTTATGTTTACAGTTCATTACATTTAACTTGTTTAAACCTCTTCTTGCAATAAAGACTGTATTTTGTTTGTTTTTCTTTTCGCTAATCTGAATTAGTACCATTTTTTAACTTTTGTACTTTCCTAAAGCTGCAGTGAATTGCAGTACAGTTTTTTTTCTTCTCCAGAATATGTGGAATAATGTCATTCTTCCCTGTATTATTTCTTTTCCATAATGAATTGCACATTTATGCGAGCAGTAGCAGAAAACTGGGTTTATAAATGAAAGTTTGTAATGTATTGGAAACTTTAAAAATAGAGAAAACTTGCTTGAAATGCTTTTTTTCTTGAATGTGATAAGTTTGACAAAATAATAAAACATTCTCATTAATTAATACACAAAAAATCTGTTGGGTATTAAAAATTATTTTGAGATTATACCAATTTGTTTGTCTTATTTCCATGCATATTATGTTGTGGGACAATAAGGCTTGTTCTGAAACAGATACCTATTATCTGTGAACGTCGTGTGGCAAGATTGTTAGAGCGCTTGCCTTTCAATCATGAGGTCCTGAGTTCGAACCCCAGAGTGTGCCCATCAAGTTTTTCCTTCAGCAAGAAAATGTATCCACATTTGCTGCTCTCCACCCAGGTGTATAAATGGGTACCCGGAAGGATAGAAGGTAGTTCCTTAGCATTGTGTGCGCCCACTAGGTTGCCTGGCTGGAATGCTCCTCAGGGAGTGGAAAAGCGTGCACTTTGTGTGCTGGATTGATTGCAGAATGTATCCGATGACCGGGGTAATAATATAATTGTAAAGCGCTTAGAGATGATTATCAATCGTGATAGGTGCTATATAAATCAAGAATAATATTATAAAGCAATTTTACGGATGGAATTTTATTACCATGATGTACACATCCTGTATTGCACTGTTTTAAGTGTCAAAGAATCGAAAATCTAAACTACAGTCAAACCTGACTTAGTGGCCACCTGTCTATAGCAGCCAACCTGCCTATAGTGGCCACCAAAAGAAGTCCCTCGCAGAGAAAACCAGTCTTATAAAAACCTGTCTATAGAGGTCACCTGTCTACAGCGGCCACTTATCTGGTTTCCCTTAGGTTCAATTCAATTCAACATTTATTTCAGATAAAAATCAGATACAAATTTGTACAGTTACAATGTAACAGGTAGCACCTATAAGAAGCACGAAGCTTGTCGAGTAAGGGCACCCGGCATGTTATAGTAATTAAGAGATACACTATCACAATTAAATACAATATAATATTCACATACGTATAATATAATATGAATATAAAGGTGGCCACTATACACAGGTTTGACTGTATGCTCTAACCATTGTGGTATAAAGGCAATGGCGATGTTGTTCTACGTTACCACATTGAAACATGTAGACATAGGCTACTCCGTACATATGTGTTTTCTGTAGAAAAATAGAGAAGTTAGAATGCATGTACATTGCACTGTATGCAGGCATAATTTGGGGTAAAAAGTAAATAGTTCAGAAATTTGTACTTTTTATATACATGCTAATCTGTTGAAAGGTTACAGTAAAAGATATGTCTTTGTCTCGATATCAAAATGCGTTTATGTGATACATCGGCATGTACATAACTGAGAACATGAATCATATTGTATATATTCGGTATTGAATTTCCATCAAAACTTAGTCCGGATGTGTTTGCCAATGTTGAAAATGTCCATATCGTTTTGTACATTTCTATTTGCTAACAATGTACTCTGGTAAAACGTACAAATTAGTGGTGTAGCACCACAATAATAATGTGCCCTCCCCATAATAAAAACAATAAAAACATACGGGGAACAAACTTTACAAAATAAAGAAATACATAGAGTGGGCCCCCAGTATTTGCATGACCCCCCCCCCCCCCCCCTCCCCCACTCCTCCTCCTAACCAGTCCAATCATGCTACACCACTGTTACAACTTATTTTACACTCTCTGTTACTTTCTTACCAGTTTAAAGGGATCTAGTAACTTTGTTGACATGTGCAAAAAGTGATGAGTGGTTGATGCAATGTATATTGTTATCTGATATGTCCACTAGGTGTTGTGTGAAAATTTCAAGTGAAATGGACTTCATATGGCCGAGTAATGAGCAAAAATGCAAAGTGACATTCACTAACTCATTGCACTCACTTTTTACACGGTTCTGACGATCCATTGGATAATTTGACATCTGAATACTTCAATCGTAAATATCTTTTTAACGAAAGGGAAATTTGAAAAACTGAAACCTGTCCCATGCTTTTTTTATTATAAGCATACAACAAGGTAAGAGGGAACCACTAGAATTCCAATTGGATTTTGAGGATTTAGACATTGTTACGGGGAACAAACTTTACAAAATAAAGAAATACATAGAGTGGGCCCCCAGTATTTGCATGACCCCCCCCCCCCCCCCCTCCCCCACTCCTCCTCCTAACCAGTCCAATCATGCTACACCACTGTTACAACTTATTTTACACTCTCTGTTACTTTCTTACCAGTTTAAAGGGATCTAGTAACTTTGTTGACATGTGCAAAAAGTGATGAGTGGTTGATGCAATGTATATTGTTATCTGATATGTCCACTAGGTGTTGTGTGAAAATTTCAAGTGAAATGGACTTCATATGGCCGAGTAATGAGCAAAAATGCAAAGTGACATTCACTAACTCATTGCACTCACTTTTTACACGGTTCTGACGATCCATTGGATAATTTGACATCTGAATACTTCAATCGTAAATATCTTTTTAACGAAAGGGAAATTTGAAAAACTGAAACCTGTCCCATGCTTTTTTTATTATAAGCATACAACAAGGTAAGAGGGAACCACTAGAATTCCAATTGGATTTTGAGGATTTAGACATTGTTACAAGTCCCTTTAAAGTTTTTTTTATTTGTTGTAATGCATTTGGCATAATAATACTTGCTATTTTTCTTCCCTTTTTTTTAAAACTACACTGCCATCCATTGAACAATAGACATTTGATAACACCCAAGTTTTTTCTGAAAATCTTTCTAACTTGAATTATGGAGAAAAAAACTTTAAAATCTTTCGAAAACCTACATTTTATCTTATACAAATTAGAGCATTCCTCTCCCCTTTCTTCCTACCCCTGCTGAGCCTCACGCATCATACTTTACTTCCCCATACTTTTTCTGAAAACAGTGGCTTTTATTTATTATGATGTCTGAGACATTTATAAAGACAAAAAGACCTGCCTTTATTTGACGGTTAAAAGTGGAAATGAAAACTGTTTACTTTATTAGTGAAATAAGTAAAAAAAACTGATGGAAGATTTTATCAGTCTTGTGCAAAGTATCCAAATACGGATACTGTGAACAAAATCAAAGTATCTGAATTCTTATACTATGACGACAGCTAGAAAGCGAACCAGGAGTGCCATGCAATTCAATCTTATATATCTCTATGAATAGGAAGACATTTGAAAAATCGATTCCCAATTCATTCTTCTGTTGCCATAAGCCAAACAACAAGTTACAAGAGAAGTTTAAAAGCTCCAAGTGATTATGGTTGAAATTGAAAAAGTTTATGGATCATTTTAATCTCTCTGTAAACCAAGATAATGCATGGAATGATTGGAGAAAATATATATTCAGGACTGTGAAAATGATGCCAATTTGTATGTTCACTTGTTTTTGTTTTTTTATACCCTTTTGCTTAACGTTTCATTTATTTAAAGGTACTGTATTAGCATTGCTTTCACTTGCTGATGCTAGCCATGATATATGTTATACCATGCTTTAGTGGTAGCTTGAAATAGCATTAAATTCCTCTCTCAGAGAAACTTGTTTATATACCATTGTACCTATGTAATATATTACCTTGTAAGTACTGTGCAGTCGACAATAAATGACTCGATGAAAAACTTTATATGTATATGTTCTGACGTTTATATGAGGTATAGTGATGATGATGATGCTGCTGCTGCACCTGATGATGATGATGAGGATAATGATCATGATTGATGAAGAGGAGGAAGATGATGATGATGATGATGATGATGATGATGATGATGATGATGATGATGATGATGATGATGATGATGATGATGATGATGATGATGATGATGATGATGATGATGATGATGATGATGATGATGATGAGGAGGAGGATGATCATGATGATCCTGATTGATGATGATAATGAGGAAGAGGATGACAAGGATGATTATGATACTGATGATGGTGGTGATGATAATGAGCATAATGGTTATGAAGATGATAATGACGATAATAATGATAAAGATGGTATTATATCCACATTATGTTTTTATTCGATTCAGCGGGGATGTTTATAATAATAATAATAACCAGAACGTCAATGACGTAGCGCTCATCCGGCATCTCGCAACATCAAATATCGCAAATTTCATGTGGTACACTTTTCAACTGGTCAAAAAATAAAAATTTGATGCCCTGGAAGGGACATGGGAAAAAACAAAACAAAACAAAACAACAAAAAAAAAATTAAAAATTAGAGTGAACAAAATATAAATTTGACACCCCGGAAGGGACATGGGAAAAAACAAAACAAAACAAAAAAAAAAAAAAAAAAAAAAAAAAAAAAAAAACCAAACCCCCAACAAAAATAAAAATAAAATAAAATTTAAATTAAAATAAAAATAAAATAAAATAAAATAAATTTAAAAATTAAAAAATTAAATAAAATTAAATTAAAAAAATAAAAAAATAAAAAAATAAAAAAATTAAAAATAACCATAATTAATTAATGGAGAAAATTTTCAAAATTCTGTGTAGAAGTTTAGTGTACCAAAGTTAGCTCTACCAGATAAAGCAAACCAAATCAAAATCGGTCGAGAAATGAAGAAGAAGCATTTTTTGTGAATTCGAATAAATTTGCATAAATTACCATAGATAATGAATTTCACAATTCTGTGTAGAAGTTTTAAATCCCCCTCCTAGCCCTATCTTATGAAACAATCAGAATCAAAATCGGTTGAAAAATAACGAAGAAGAAGCATTTTGAAAACTGTGGACGGACGGACGGACGACGGACGCCACGCCATGGCATGAGCTCATCGGGCCCTTCGGGCCGGATGAGCTAAATAACGGTGGCTACGTACTTATACAGGGTGGCCCAACAAAAACGGAACGGGGCACTTCCCGAAATAAAGTACCAACATGTTTATGTCCATCGGATAGGGTGTCTTTTCCAATGAAAAACGATACCAAGAACAGTAATTTTGGTCGTGTGGTTTTTGTTTTAGGACGCTGCAAGTGAGACCATGTAAGGTACCAATTTTTGTCAATTTTGTACCTAGTCGGCGCCAGATAATATGCACTCCCTGCCCGTAATACCATCGATCGACCATGCCTATATTCTCTCTGCACACGGCTGAGTGGACAGTAACAATGGCGTGCGTTATCAACGCTATGAAAGGCGGTACCGTGCGATTGTATCAAGCACTGGCTTGACAAAAAAGAGAACCTGACATGGTGTCACTCACATCGCTCTAAAACAAAAACTACACGACCAAATTGACTGTTCTTGGTATCGTTGTTCATTTGAAAAGACACACTATCCGATGGACATAATACATTTGTTACTATATTTTGGGAATTGCCCCGTTCCGTTTGTTTTGGGCCACCCTGTATAGCGCACGTTTCGTCTTTCGACGCTCGCGGCGCATCACTGTACCCCGGTCATCGGATACATACTGCATTCAATCCAGCACACAAAGTGCACATTGTCGACTCCCTGGGGAGCATTCCAGCTAGGCCACCTCGTAGGTAACTCATTTCCGTCCTTCCGGGTACCCATTTATACACCTGGGTGGAGACAATAGACGGGCCCTTTTCATAGGCGCCGGAAGTGGGGTGGCAGGGGGGGCGGCCGCCCCCCCCCCCCCCCCAATCCAAAAAGTGGGGGGGCAAAACGCAATTTTGCCCCCCCCCCCCCCCAAAAAAAAAAAGAGGGGGAAAGACAAAATCAAATGTATGAGCTGACGTTCAAAAACTAGTTTATACATCCATTTTCAATTTTCGCTGCGCGCTTCGCGCGCGAACAGTTTATCTCAGTTTGTTGTAAACATCTGATGAGAGCATAGACATTTTATTCTTTTTTTGTTTAACTCGGATTCTAAATTTCCTTCACAGGTATGGCATGAAGTGCACCAAATTGCACCATTTCAAGTTTATAAATGCAAAATCTTCCCCGTGGGAGGGGGATACCCCCTCCCAAACCCTCCCCCTCTGGCTCTGCCCGGTCGGTTGCTTCGCTCCCTCGGGATTCATTATTGCCTGTAGGCCATGTTGTTGGATCATACATGCGCCATATGGTTTATGTTGGAACTGTGTATGACACTAAATACAATATTTAGGTGTGAGTTTGGGTGCATATTTATTAGTGCGTCAATTATTTGTTTTCTTCGTGAAAAATATATCAAATCATAACACGCTTTCCCAGATACAGTTAATCTTAAGCCCGAATTTCCTATCTAGGTATGCACCAGATTGCACAATTTCAAGTCCATAAATGCAAGATCTTTCTTACCGTGGGAGGGGGATACTACCCCCTCCCAAACCCTCCCCCTTCCTCCCTGCACCAGCCAGATTTTGCATTTATAAACTTGAAATGGTGCAATTTGGTGCACTAATAAATATGCACCCAAACTCACACATAAATATTGTATTTAGTGTCATACACAGTTCAAACATGAACCATATGGCGCATGTATGATCCAACAACATAGCCTACAGGCAATAATGAATCCCGAGGGAGCGAAGCGACCGACCGGGCTTGGGCAGAGCCAGAGGGGGAGGGTTTGGGAGGGGGTATCCCCCTCCCACGGGGAAGATTTTGCATTTATAAACTTGAAATGGTGCAATTTGGTGCACTTCATGCCATACCTGTAAAGGAAATTTAGAATCCGAGTTAAACAAAAAAAGAATAAAATGTCTATGTTCTCATCAGATGTTTACAACAAACTGAGATAAACAGCAGAGAGCAGCAGAGAGGTGGGAAGACCTCGCTGCGTACAGTGTAGTCACTCAACCGTCTGCACCTGTACTCGAGAGTAAATAATGTGGGATGTAACTTAATCGTTTGCAAACAAAGAGTTAGTTCAACCAGTAGGTTCATGGTTCAACCTCTTTCGATTTTTTTCTTTCAGACATCGTGCTGCCACGAGTAACTTGAGTCTCAAGGACATGAGGGCCTTCTTGTGTACTGGTATTTCATTAAAAAAATATATAAATTGTAGTTATTAAAATTGTAATTCTATATGAATGTACATTATAAGGTACTATGGAAACAGTGATATTCGAAGAGAAAGGGGACCTCATATTTGAGCGGAATCATCACATTTGGGAGAAAATCAGCTAATTTCGGCCACATTTAGCTCGCTTTCAAAGACAAGAAGGATGTATGTGGCAAACAGCCTCCGCCGGAAAAAAAAAAAATGTACGCCATGCACGTAGGGTACAGGAAGCTAGCAATCAACCTTACTCGAAAGCAAATAACGCGGCTTGTTAATTCGACCTCGATCGAGTGTTTGAATGTCATAGTACTGCACGCAATATTTGTGTCTCATTTACAGGCTTAAAATAAATTACACATGATAGCAAGCATAAATATCAGATCTGAAAACGATTTGAACTATAGTAGCTTATATTTTAATTTTATATTGTGACAAAATAGAATGACCAAATTTTAAAGTTGAATGGTCATTGACCAAATTAAATGATAAATGACTAAATCAAATGTAGCAATTGCACGTTACGGACTTCTCGAGACGAAATTGAATTAAGCAATTAATGAAATTGAATGTCGAATGTTTGAAAATGGATGGGAAGACCTATATTATAGGTTTTCTTGTCCATTTTAAGTAACACTTTCATTCAATTTTATAAATTTGTCACACATTATCGTCCGGTACAATTAAAAGGACGTCATATTTGAGCGGAATCATCACATTTGGGAGAAAATCACATTAAAGGTATGGTGACAAGAAAACTGCCTCAAAATTGGGTTTTACTGTATCTAAGGTAGATTTTCATGAAGATTACTAATACAAACATATTTTCCTCGTGGGAAAACCCGGTAAAATAAAAAAATCAACTTGTAAATTCTCTTTCGGAACCCCCGTAAAAAAACTGAGTCCCGGGCGAACAAAAAATGACGTCATCTTTGTGACGTCACCGGCAGGCAATCGCAGTTTAGCTCGGTCATAGACGTACACGCTGAGTACAATACTCACGTTGACACAGAGATATTATTTCCATTTGTTTCAATATTTGCAAACATTTGTTCAGGTTTATATCATGGGACGATATACACTCAGATGTGTAGCTGCATCCTGCTACAATTCATTTCTTAGCAATTCTTAAGCATTTTCAGTAAAACCTCAATTTACAAGCAAAAACGAGTTTGTTTTACAAGCAAGTCATAGGCTCTGCATGTAAACAATGCACATTCCTCCGCGTTGCGGTCTGCAAGTGATGTCATGAATCGGGTGACACGTGCGCACATTTCCGCTCTGCTATAAATGACTTTTTTTAGGAGCATGGAACGCCGATGCGTAATAAAGCAAAAAAGTTGCATGAAATTTACCTTTTTTTCCCAACTTAAGGATTTCTTTGAAAAAAAGAGTGTGGTATATCAATAAAGGCACATATTTAAAGCTATAAACCTGAATCAAAGCCGGGATTGCACCCCTCCTTTAAGCTCACTTTCAAAGACAAGAAGAATATATGTGGCAAACAGCCTCCGCCGAAAAAGAAAAAAACATGTACGCCATGCACGTAAGGTACAGGAAGCGGTTTATATTCACTTGGTCTAATACCGCTTGGTCTAATCATCAGTTCGTCTAACTCCACTTCGTCTAAACCCATTTGGTCTAATCATCACTTGGTCTAATGCCCATTTAGGCAATTGCCGTTTCGTCTAATCACCAAATGGGCCAATTGTCACTTCGTCTACTTTTTTTTTTTCTCGTTTCGTCTATTATCACTTCGTATAATACCAGTTCGTCTAATTCTCAGTTAGGCTACTCTTCACTTGGTCTATATGCAATTCCTCTAATTACCGTTTGGTCAATAACCAATTGGTCTAATATCCATTTAGTCTATTACCATTTGGTCTATTATCATTTCGTCTAATACCAATAGGTCTATTTTCCACTTGGTCTAAAAGCAGGTCGTCTAATGCCATTTCGTCTAAACACTATTTCGGCTAATGACCATTTAGTCTAATTCTCATTTGGTCTAACGATCGCCTACACTGACCACTGTGATGGCCATCGCCTGCATACCGTATGAAAGATTCCATAGGGCTGTAATTATAGCTCTATGGATATTTAGCCACAGCGGTTTCACTAGACGAAACCTGTGTATAAGAGAAAACTAATTGGCCGCTACAATCAGGTGACCTCCATAGACAAGTCCCAAAATATCGTTTGTACGCTCACCACCCAAGGGAAAATAGATATGTGGCCGCTATAAACAAGTGAACTTTATAGACGAATTTCATCAAACAGTGTATATTGACCACCTAAAAGAAAACAAGATAGTGGGCGTCATAATCAAGTCCCTTAAAAAAAAAAATCGTCAAACAGGGGCGTAGACAACGGGGGATGAGGGGGATGCATCCCCCACCTCTTTGATGTCTGTAATCTGTGTTACCCTGTCCTTTATCGTCATTAACATCACACCTACATGCATAGGCGCCGGAAGTGGGGTGGCAGGGGGAGCGGCCGCCCCCCAATCCAAAAAGTGTGGGGGGGGGGGCAAAACGCAATTTTGCCATCCAAAAAGCCCCCCCCCCCCCTCACCCCCCCCCCCACCCCCCCCAAACAAAAAAAAGAGTGGGAAAGACAAAATCAAATGTATGAGCTGACGTTCAAAAACTAGTTTATATATCCATTTTCAATTTTCGCTGCGCGCTTTTTTTTTTTGTTGTTGGGGGGGGGGGCAAAATTGCGTTTTGCCCCCCACTTTTTGGATTGGGGGGGGGGGGGGGCGGCCGCCCCCCCCCCCCCCCCTGCCACCCCACTTCCGGCGCCTATGTGCATCAACCCTCAGGCGCTTCGCTCCCTCGGGACTCATTATTGGCTGTGTGTTGTTGGATCATACATAATGTTGCATAATTATGGTTTATGTTGTTGTGTGTGTGTGTTTTGGGGTACATATTTATTAGTGTGTCAATTATTTGTTTTCTACGTGAAAAATATATTAAAACTTTCTGGTCGATCAAATCATATCACGCTTTCCCAAATACAGCCGAATTTCCTATCTAGGTATGCACCAGATTGCACAATTTCAAGTCCAAAAATGCAAAAGCTCCCCTCCCACACCCTCCCCCCGCTCAGTCGCTTCGCTCCCTCGCAATGTCTCACTCTCACATCTGGCTCAAAGTTGACAACCCAGAGTGTGGTTGGACATGAGCCCCTACACACACAAATTGTGAGCCCCCTTGGGGTTTTGCCCCCCCAATCCAAAACTGCTTCCGGCGCGCCTGGCCCTTTTACTAAAGTGATAAGTTACAAAAAATTAACAGCAGACTATAGCGTTGTCTATTATTTGTTCATAGCGCGGACGGGCGCAGCACTGATTTTCTAATTTGTTACGCACCCTATGGTAGGAACTTCGCCCGCCCCTATTAAAAGCGGACTTGCTCTATAGTGGCAAACTTGATTCATTGTGATCAAGCGATTGCGTAACAATAATAGCGGGTTCGACTCCAGTCAGTGATTACTTTGTCCGGCTTCAGAGGTGACACAAACATCACAAAAGAGATTGCAATAAAGATTACCAAGGCACACACATGTACGAAAACATTTGGGTACACGAAGTATAGTTTTAAATTCAGAAAACATGGCGTCTACGGGTGTGTACTCTTTCGACAATGAAATATTCAGATTGTTTGCTACATACGCGGGACTGGTTATCCTGAAGATGATGGCAGTTGCTCTCCTAACATCGATGTACAGAGTGCAGAATAACGTATGTATTTACTTTTTTGTTAATAGTAATTATTTCATGTAGGCCTAATTGTTTCTGGAACTCCGTTACAGGTGCGAGGGCGTGGGCGTGGGCGTGGGTGTGGGCGTGGAGGACATTCTGGTATGCAATTATCTGTTCATAATCTGTCCAGGTAATCCGGTTTACGATCTAGTGTGTATAATAACCCAATGTATTTCAGAAAATCACTGGCGAGGAGGCATATAGAACTTGTACTCAACTATCGGATTTTTTACATGGATATATACTATACAGAAATTTCAAAACGTCATAATTATGCCTTATATCAAACACGATTGAGATTCAGCATCTACTAACCTTAAAGAGATCTAGTAACTTACTTTGGTGACATGAGCAAAAGGTGATGCATGGTTGATACAATGTATATTTTGTCATCTTATATGTCCACTGCGTGTTGTTTGAAAATTTTGAAGTTAAATGGACGTTATATGGCCGATGAGCAAAAATGCAAAGTGATATTCACTAACTCATTGCACTGACTTTGTACACGGTTACAACGATCCAGTGGATAGTTTAACAACCGAACACTTCCGAATCGTAAACATCTTTTTTAAAGAAAGGGAAAAAACAACCTGGCCCGTGCTTCTATTGTTCATACGAATACAACAAGGTATGAGAGAACAGCTATAATTCCAATTGGATTTTTAGGATTTGGACAGTGTTACTATATAGATCCCTTGAATTATTTGTTGAGTGATAAGCTTTATTGCACGTTCTTCTGAACTATATATCAAGTGAGAGAGATATACTTCGTTAAATGATATATAATGACATGACAATAATGTATGGAAATATTGTATCCGGTTTCAAAATCGTTGTGAACATTCTTCAAATTGTTGAATTAAGGTGATACACTATATACAATGAAAGCATATATTTCACCGTTTATATTATTAAAAAATGATTGGTACTTAAATCAAAAAGTTATATAGCTTACATGGTATATACTTTTGTAATAAATTGTCGTGAACATTCTTCAAATTGTTGAATTAAGGTGATATACAATATATACAATGAAAAATGAACACCTATATGTCACCGTGCATGCATTGTACAAATTTGATTGGTACTTTATTCAACAAGTTATAATATATTTAGTGATTAAAAGTGAGCAAAGAAAAATGGGATTCCAACGGGATTCGAACCCGAGACCTCCGGATTGCCAGACCGGTGCTCTACCGACTGAGCTATAGAAAACCCTACGACGGCGTTCTTCCCAGAAACCCCTTAATTCATCATTGCTCAAGTAGTCAGAAGCTTTATAAACCTGACATATACCCGAAGCGGATTAAAATCAACTTGGGGATATATGCGAGGGATCGCCGAAGCGATACAGCTTTTTGTAATAATTAATTCAAACATATAGGGAAACTGACCAAGAATATATGATTACAAGTGAGCAAAGAAAAATGGGATTCCAACGGGATTCGAACCCGAGACCTCCGGATTGCCAGACCGGTGCTCTACCGACTGAGCTATAGAAAACCCTACGACGGCGTTCTTCCCAGAAACCCCTTAATTCATCATTGCTCAAGTAGTCAGAAGCGTTATAAACCTGACATATACCCGAAGCGGATTAAAATCAACTTGGGGATATATGCGAGGGATCGCCGAAGCGATACAGCTTTTTGTAATAATTAATTCAAACATATAGGGAAACTGACCAAGAATATATTGTGATTAAAAGTGAGCAAAGAAAAATGGGATTCCAACGGGATTCGAACCCGAGACCTCCGGATTGCCAGACCGGTGCTCTATCCGACTGAGCTATAGAAAACTCTACGACGGCGTTCTTCCCAGAAACCCCTTAATTCATCATTGCTCAAGTAGTCAGAAGCTTTATAAACCTGACATATACCCGAAGCGGATTAAAATCAACTTGGGGATATATGCGAGGGATCGCCGAAGCGATACAGCTTTTTGTAATAATTAATTCAAACATATAGGGAAACTGACCAAGAATATATTGTGATAAAAAGTGAGCAAAGAAAAATGGGATTCCAACGGGATTCGAACCCGAGACCTCCGGATTGCCAGACCGGTGCTCTACCGACTGAGCTATAGAAAACCCTACGACGGCGTTCTTCCCAGAAACCCCTTAATTCATCATTGCTCAAGTAGTCAGAAGCTTTATAAACCTGACATATACCCGAAGCGGATTAAAATCAACTTGGGGATATATGCGAGGGATCGCCGAAGCGATACAGCTTTTTGTAATAATTAATTCAAACATATAGGGAAATTGACCAAGAATATATTGTGATTAAAAGTGAGCAAAGAAAAATGGGATTCCAACGGGATTTTGAAATATATATTTAGCTTACATGGTAGGCCTATATATACTTTTGGAATAAATCGTCGTGAACATTCTTCAAACTGTGATACAAATACAATAAATACATGTTTTACACGTACATTTATAACATATTTTACAAACAATTATTTATCAAATAAATGATTCTTAGGTTGGGTGAATTTGATTATATTAAAAATAATTTACCTTATCCCAACATAAATAAACACCGAATGTGTTAGTGGTATGACGCCTGTCTAGCAATCAGGAGGTTGTGGGTTCGATTCCTACCCGAGTCCGAGTGGGAAAGACAAAATCAAATGTATGAGCTGACGTTCAAAAACTAGTTTATATATCCATTTTCAATTTTCGCTGCGCGCTTTTTTTTTTTGTTGTTGGGGGGGGGGCAAAATTGCGTTTTGCCCCCCACTTTTTGGATTGGGGGGGGGGGGGGCGGCCCCCCCCCCCCCCCCCCCTGCCACCCCACTTCCGGCGCCTATGTGCATCAACCCTCAGGCGCTTCGCTCCCTCGGGACTCATTATTGGCTGTGTGTTGTTGGATCATACATAATGTTGCATAATTATGGTTTATGTTGTTGTGTGTGTGTGTTTTGGGGTACATATTTATTAGTGTGTCAATTATTTGTTTTCTACGTGAAAAAATATATTAAAACTTTCTGGTCGATCAAATCATATCACGCTTTCCCAAATACAGCCGAATTTCCTATCTAGGTATGCACCAGATTGCACAATTTCAAGTCCAAAAATGCAAAAGCTCCCCCCCACACCCTCCCCCCCGCTCAGTCGCTTCGCTCCCTCGCAATGTCTCACTCTCACATCTGGCTCAAAGTTGACAACCCAGAGTGTGGTTGGACATGAGCCCCTACACACACAAATTGTGAGCCCCCCTTGGGGTTTTGCCCCCCAATCCAAAACTGCTTCCGGCGCGCCTGGCCCTTTTACTAAAGTGATAAGTTACAAAAAATTAACAGCAGACTATAGCGTTGTCTATTATTTGTTCATAGCGCGGACGGGCGCAGCACTGATTTTCTAATTTGTTACGCACCCTATGGTAGGAACTTCGCCCGCCCCTATTAAAAGCGGACTTGCTCTATAGTGGCAAACTTGATTCATTGTGATCAAGCGATTGCGTAACAATAATAGCGGGTTCGACTCCAGTCAGTGATTACTTTGTCCGGCTTCAGAGGTGACACAAACATCACAAAAGAGATTGCAATAAAGATTACCAAGGCACACACATGTACGAAAACATTTGGGTACACGAAGTATAGTTTAAATTCAGAAAACATGGCGTCTACGGGTGTGTACTCTTTCGACAATGAAATATTCAGATTGTTTGCTACATACGCGGGACTGGTTATCCTGAAGATGATGGCAGTTGCTCTCCTAACATCGATGTACAGAGTGCAGAATAACGTATGTATTTACTTTTTTGTTAATAGTAATTATTTCATGTAGGCCTAATTGTTTCTGGAACTCCGTTACAGGTGCGAGGGCGTGGGGCGTGGGCGTGGGTGTGGGCGTGGAGGACATTCTGGTATGCAATTATCTGTTCATAATCTGTCCAGGTAATCCGGTTTTACGATCTAGTGTGTATAATAACCCAATGTATTTCAGAAAATCACTGGCGCATATAGAACATTTACTCAACTATCGGATTTTTTACATGGATGATAATACTATACAGAAATTTCAAAACGTCCATAATTATGCCTTATATCAAACACGATTGAGATTCAGCATCTACTAACCTAAAGAGATCTAGAAGAACTTTGGTGACATGAGCAAAAGGTGGATGCCATGGTTGATACAATGTATATTTTGTCATCTGTAGATGTCCACTGGCGGTGTTTGTTTGTGGAAAATTTTGAAGTTAATGGGGGGGTCGTTATATGGCCGATGAGCAAAAATGCAAAGAGCGATATTCACTAACTCATGGCACTTGAGCTTTGTACACGGTTACAACGATCCAGTGGATAGTTTAACTCAACCGATCACTTTCCTGAATCGTAAACATCTTTTTTAAAGAAAGGGAACAAACAACCTGGCCCGTGCTGTCTATTGTTCATAAGAATACAACAGGGTATGAGAGAACAAGCTATAATCCAATTGGATTTTTAATGGATTTGGACAGGTTACTATATAGATCCCGTGAATTATTTGTTGAGTTGATAGAAGCTTTATTGCACGTTCTGCCTGAACTATATATCAAGTGAGAGAGATATACTTCGTAAATGGATATATAATGACATGACAATAATGTATGGAAATATTGTATCCGGTTTCAAAATCGATTGTGAACATTTCTTCAAATTGTTGTATTAAGTGATACCTATATACAATGAAAGCATATATTTCACCGTTTATATTATAAAAAAATGATTGGTACTAAATCAAAAAGTTATATAGCATTACATGGTAATACTTTTGTAATAAATGTCGTGAAATCTTTCAAATGTTGAATTAAGGTGATATACAATATATACAATGAAAAATGAACACCTATATGTCACCGTCATAGCATTGTACAAATTTGATTGGTACTTTATCAACAAGTTATAATATATTTAGTGATTAAAAGTGAGCAAAGAAAAATGGGATTCCAACGGGATTCGAACCCGAGACCTCCGGATTGCCAGACGGTGCTCTACCGACTGAGCTATAGAAAACCCTACGAC
>JBAMJV010008946.1:37500-46271 GCA_037951105.1 Echinarachnius parma | reverse complement strand
CTGCTCGATTGGATTCAGCGCGAGCGAGGTTACCGTATACGTACCGCGCCTATAACGTGCAGATATTATTTAGGCACACACGTGCATTAAATACATACTCAAACTTCAAGGTTCCACAGAATTTGCAGGGGTCAACCAATCATCACCAAAATCTAATCGATTCTTCCATGTCACTATCCAAACATTCCCTGAAAATTTGGTGCAAATCCGTTCACCCGTTCTCTAGTTATCTTGTACACAAACAAACAAACAAACAAAAAACAAAAAAAACAGACAAACAAACAAACATACGGAACCCTTTACATAACCCCCTGCCGATTTCATCGGCGTGGGTAAAGAGCCGTTACAACTCAATATTGTGCATTTAATGTTTTGTTAAAATAATGATTCAATAGAGATATCATCAACAACTTTTTAAAAACCTATTCAGATTTTTGTCAAAGTAGTCTTTAAAGGGATAGTTCAGTGTTGGTAAAGGGGGGGCACTTCACAAAATATTTTTTTGTGAGATAATGAAAAACTGACACGTTATTTTAACAAAATCGGTTCTGAAACGGCTGAAATATCCATAAACATATTTTTATTCAAAAATTCATCACCAGGGGATATTTTGACTTTTTAGAAAAAAAAAGAAAAAATGCTTGAAGACTACTTTGAAAAAAATCTGAATAGGTTTTTAAAAAGTTGTTGATGATATCTCTATTGAATCATTATTTGAACAAAACATTAGATGCACAATTTTGTATGAAAAATGGCTAAAACCAATTATTTTTTAGAGAGCGCCCTCTTGAGTTGTAACGGCTCTTTTTGAATGATAATATGGGTTTTACTTAGTCGTTTGTAATTGTGTATACTTTTCGAGCATTGTGAAGTTATAACTATTATTTTGTACCGTAATGGTGCAGGTTTTGGTTACTAAAGTTAAGTTTTACCAATACTCAACTATCTCTTTAAAGGGGTAGTTTAGTTTTGGTAGAGAGGGCGCTGCACATCACAATTTTTTTGTGAGGTAATGAAAAACTGAGTGTCGATTTGAGAGAACATGCAATTTTAATGGCAGAATAAACTTTATTTGGTCAAAATCGACCCAGAAACGGCTGAAATATCAATAAATATATCTGATCTTATAATTATTTGGGGCCCAAATAATTAGACGATTTTTCAAAAAATTTAAAAAATGCTTGCACTTTTTCAAATTTTTCAAAAAACTTTTTTAAATAGTTGTTGATGATCTCTCTATTTAATCATTATTTCAATAAAACATCACATGCATAATTTGGTAAGAAAAATGGTTGAAACCAATGCCTTTTTAGAAAGCGCCCTCTTGTGTTTTAATGGCTCTTTTTGAACGATAACTGGCTTTTTACTTAGTCGTTTGTAATTTTGTATACCTTTCGAGCATGGTGGAGTTATAACTATTAGTTTATAATGTTACTGTCCAGGTTTGGTTACTAAAGTTCAGCCTTACCAAAACTGTACTACCCCTTTAAGCATTTAAAAATTTTCTAAAAAGTCAAAATATCCCCTGGTGAAGAATTTTTGAATAAAAATATGTTTATGGATATTTCAGCCGTTTCTGAACCGATTTTGTTCAAATAAAGTTTATTCTGTCATTAAAATTGTATGTTCTTTCAAATCTGACAGTCAGTTTTTCATTATCTCACAAAAAAATATTTTGTGAAGTGCACCCCTATACCAACACTCAACTATCCCTTTAAATGTCGAAATTAAAAAACAATTTTGTGTCTAAACTGCAAGTGAATTCTGAGTGAGGGCACCTGCCACCCTTTTCCAGAGCATGTTGATTCAAAGATCAAAGTGCTCTGGTGCCTAAACGGCTACCCCCCCCCCCCCCCCCTCCCCCCACACACAAACACATATTTGTGTCCTCAAAGTTCATCCGTGGTTCATGCAAACAAAAACATTGACAAAAGGATTAAAGGAGTCGGCAAAATCATCTAAAGGTAAATTATTTTTGTGGCTCAAACCATGTATTCTACTTTCGTTTGCCAAATAATCAATTTCAGCCGTGCATACCTTTTATAAATTTTTTTTTTGCATGTGTAGGCTACATCGATGTGCCCGTGGGGGTTCAAATAAAATATTGTGTATGTGATGTTTTGTTGAAATAGTGATTACATAATAGAGAGATCATCAACTATTTAAAAACCTCTTTTGTATATTTTTGAAAAGAGGAAGCATTTTAAAAATTGTTTAATGGCTAGTCCAAAATTATTGTGGGGCCCTATGGTGGGGCCCCACGAAGTATGTTGGCCACACGAATTCATTTTGTGTGCATTCAATTTCGCCGATTTTGTCACCGCAGCTTTATCTTGTAGTTCAAATTCGTTTTTTAGCATTTGAATTCATATAACGATCAATCGAAAACATTTTGTTTGCATTCGATTTAAAACGTGTTTATATTTCATAAATAGTAGATGTGAATAGTACCACGTAGTTTGTCATGAGTAACATACAGAGTATAACAGAATGCCCCCCCCCCCCCCCAAGAAAATGTGTGATTACGTAATACCGACTTCCGTGAATTCCGTTAGCGAACTAATAGCGTGCTTTTTTTAATTGAATGCTATAAGTGCTAAATCACCTGAGCGAAGAGGTCAATAGAATGAAGGAAATACAATTTTGAACGACAGTTGTACGCCTAATTCAGCTTAATTTCGCGAATTTGAATGAACCGCTTATCAATAGTACGAATGAAAAGTTTACGAAATTGCCCGAGACATCCTATTATTACAACGGTTATGTTTATGGATATTTCAGCCGTTTCTGAACAGATTTTTGATAAAATTAAGTTTACTCTGTCATGAAAATTGTATGCTCTTTCAAATTTGACACTCAGTTTTTCATTATCTCACAAAAAATGTATTTTGCGTAGCGCCCCCTATACCAAAACTCAACTATCTAACAAAAATAGCTAGCTGGGCAAAGACCGATAACAGGGCGCACGCCCCCAAGGCCCGATCGCGATATTATAATTATCACCGACATATCGATAGTTCGCTTTGCCACTGAAAAATCGTCACACATTTTATTTATTTTTTAAACAATTCTAGCGCCCTCTACGAACACTTGTGTAACATGTGCAAATACACCGGCGTGCTGCAGATTTGCCGATAAAAATATCTTATTGTGTCTTTCATTTTCAAAGGAAAAGTTATATATTTCACTCCAATGTGTGTGTGTCAGCTTATGTAAGATGTCTTACTGCCGAGAAGAAGGTAAGTTTGCATGCTTTGCTTATAGACAGTTATAACTTATAACTTATATTCCCACAGGCACAGCTGATCTTCTGCTGATTTCATTTTCAGTGGTAATTGCTGGGTTGGTCAGCCGGAGCACCCGGGATCCAGTTCACTGCACTCGGACGGTAAATTGCCACTTGGTCTACAACCATTTGGTCTATTCCCATTTGGTCTACTAGAAAACCATGAATCTGGCGGCTTAATTATGATTATGATTATGGATTATGATTAGGGTTAGGGTTGTGGATTAGGGTTAGGGTTAGGGTAAGGTTTAGGGTTAGGGTTAGGGTTTTGGAGGCATCAGGTAGTAGACCAAATGGGAAGTAGACCAACTGAGATTAGACCAAGTGAACATAAACCCACTCGGACATGGTGCCCATGGGCATGGCATGCACTACGTATAGTTATAATGCATTATGCTTGGCATTGCAATTACCATGCATGATGAAACGGCATAATCGTGTATTAGGCCCCACCACTGCTATACTGTATACATATAATCTAAGTCCTAACCCTATATAACCCTAACTAAACCCCTAACCCTAACCCTAATTTGGTGGCTATAAGTCAGATTAATGGCTATAGGTCAGATTAATGGCTATAGGTCAGATTTAGTGGCTATAGAGTATAGGTCAGATTTAGTGGCTATAACTTGGCTACATAAGACATACAGTATAGCAGTGGTGGGGCCTAATACACGATATTGCCGATGAAACAGTGTGTAATATAACTGTTGTGTTTATATATTAACACTATAATGTTTATACCGTTGAGGGCGTAGTCCCCTATATGTAACACATTTATTGATCGTCGTAGTTACGACATCTTGAATAAATACTTCACACTCAAATGTCAAACTGAATTATCGTCTTTATGATTTGGTTATTGTGGCTTCAAACATAACAATAACGTAATCTGCATGTAAATGGAGCTGGAGGGCACATCTACAAAGTAAATGGTCCATAAATATATGGACCATTTACGCGCAATATATGCAAATGCAGAGGAGATGCGCTTGTCCATAGACCATACACTGCATAAACGGCCAGAACTTTTTATATATCACATCACAATTTTTTTTTTTATGACTGATATAAGGCCTAGCTTTTAGGCCATATTATGCATTTAACAAATAATTAAGAAATGTTAAACAAACTTACAAATTATGATGTTTATTCCTCTAATTCCTGGCTCCTGCTCGAAGGTCGGCCATCTTCGAAGAAATAAAACTATGAGCGCGCCACGCGCGGTGATCTCATGCTAGTGTATACACACGTGCACGCTCTGCTGTAAACAAGCTTCAGCTGTGTGGACAATGGCACACCCAGACGTGCCTAGCCATCATTCAAGCCGTATGCGGCTGTCCCCGTATACGTACAGCTGCCCGCATGCATCGATCGCAATACTAACTAAACATTAAAATACCCAAACATCGAACATTACGTAACTTGCTTAATATATTCTCCCGAAATAGGCCCGAAACACTTGAAAATTGTAATATTCCAAACCAGATAAAACATGAAACTTCTGGCAACAAGAATATTTAACCTGTCTCGGCAAAACGAAAATTAATTATAACAACAATGTATAATTTCTTGTCGATAGATGGCTCACTTTATTTGGTAAGTTTTTGCTATTGCGCAACCAGATCGTTCACTATATGAACGCGCTGTTTTCGGAATATCGACGAAGGAAAACGGGACTGGAAATCGTCTCTTTTTCAACCTATTATGGTCTTCAAAACATCAGAATTGGCAAGTATTATCAAATATTAGGATTTATAGCATACATTAATTTATAGTTTGTTTGATTTGCAGGTAAAGGGAGGCAGGAATCAGCGAGCAAAAATGTACCTTGGACGGGGCAGCCAGTACAGTGCAAATGTACGAAAATCGTAATATCCAGACGGCACTATACTAATGAACCTATGTGGAGGGCAGTCTGTATCAAATTGTATGTTGATGTGATTTGCTACTAATGTCTAATGATCATGTAATTTAAAAGTCATCTAAATAACGGCCAAAAGTAAAACATTAACAACAACCCCAAAAATAATTCAGTCTTTCACATATATTAATTATTACTTAAGTTCAGAAGAACGTTTGTAGAGACATTGAACTCAATTTAACAAAAATCAACTTAATCATTAAATCATGGCATGCCTTTTTCACTCTCGACCCGACGATCTAATGAAGGGTAATTAACTAGGTTGTCACGTGTTGAAATTAAAGTCTTTGACTTTGACACTCGACAAATCATTATTAATCATAATGAGTTAATTTTGATTTTGTTTTTTTCTTCAGGAAAAGATGGTAAGGATCGTGTCCTGTTTGTGACCAAAGAGGATCTGGAGGCCCCAATCAAAGAAGAACTGCAGTATCTCGCTGAAGAAGATGACGAAGATGGAGAAGGTGAATAGTTGTATGATACTGAATACAGTATACTAGTTCTTTACAAGTTTCAGTTTCTAACACTACTGTTAGAAATTACAGTGGAACCTCTTTATAATGAGCTCTGTTATAACGAGGTACCTGACACATCTACTAGTACTATTAAAGTAAATGGTCCAATCAGTTGGGCCATTTACACGCAATATACGCTAATACGCTGGAGATAAGCATACCGCCCATTCATACACTGTACCGTTCAACAGTTGAACGCTGTTTTAGGACCTATCGGTAAGGAAAACGGACGGGAAATAATCTTTTTTTTCCTACATTTTGCGGTCTTCAAAACAACAGAGTCAGTAATTATTATCAAAGTATATGAACTGTGGATCACATAAATGAAAGTTTGTTTGATGGAGGGAGAAATCGGCCAACAAAAAATGTTTTTGTGTTGGATAGTGCAGCAGGAAGAAGAGGTTGATCTCCGCACAACGATATTGTAATGTATACCTATGTGTGGTACCTGATATGGCAAGGAAATCTCACAGGTGCAGGTTCTATGTATTTTTTTTTAGCCCTGATACAACTATATATCTGATATAAGGTAAATTCAATGGACCCAACATGCTCGTTATGTAACGGAAGTTTCACTGTATACTTTTTTTTTTTTAAAGTTCATTATTCTTTTCCATGTTACAGTTTAACCTCTATACAATGAGCTCTGTTATAATGAGTTACCTGATATAGTGCTAAGGTAATTTAACTGGTCAAGGTTCTATGTATTTCATTATTTTTAAGCCCTGATAAAATGAGGTAAATTCAATGTGCCCCAAGTGCTTGTTAAAATGAGGTTTCACTGTAGTTGAAATAAACCTGAATCTTATCAATTGATTGTGAGTGGGGGCTTCAAACTGATCAATGGCATAATTCACATCTATCCTTGCATTTTGAAGAAATGATTCTGTGAAATGCAGACATGCAAAATCGAGTTTGATTGTTAACTGCATCTGTTTTATTTGTCTCATTCTATTATCACATTTTCAAAAAGACTTGAATTTTACAATTTAAGTGTGTTTCATCCATTCTAAGGTCTGATCCTGTCGAATGGGGATATCAATTGGAGCTGCCCGTGCCTCGGGGGTATGGCGAGCGGTCCATGCGGGAACGAGTTCAGGGAAGCCTTCTCTTGCTTCCACTACAGCACCGCCGAACTCAAGGGATCCGACTGCATCGACAACTTCCGCAAGATGCAGGAGTGCATGACGGCGTACCCGATCCTCTACCCCATGAACGACGACGGGGGAGGACCAGACATGCCGCAGGAAAACGAGGACAGTGAGCCTGCTGCCGAGCCGTCGGGGGCTGTGTCGGGGGGCAGTAGCGCAGACCAGCAGGCGGGGGAGCCAGACTCAAAGGAAAATGTTAGCTAACACCAAATTGTGGACATGTGACTGGAGAAATGTTATTAGCTAAAATAAAATTATGCAGATGAGACTGGAGAAATCTTAACTGTATGTAATTAGCTAACAACAAATTATGTGTGTGGAACACTGGAGTGGAAGAATATCTTCAGGTCCAGGTGTGATCATTAATTCATATCTTTATGGGGCATGTCAGCGATTGGACAACTAGAAGAGTGAATTATCAGTGTTGTGATTGTCAATTGATAAGCGTTGATTCTGGCATCGTGTAAGGCTATTTATGCACATCACACCCATACTGCATTTATAACAAGATTTTGACTACAACTTTGGGGGTATTTAGGTGGTAGATGTCAAAAGTTTGTATATTGAAACTTGAAGGGAAAAGCTTTATGACTAAAAATACATATCAATTGGTTTGGCAAGTTCAGCAAATGAGACCTGGAATTACATGTAGGTCAAGTTTCTGCAAGGCTAGAAACATACATTTTAAATAAGATTCTGAATAGACATAAAATCTTTGTTTATAGAATATAAATTTATAAATCAAAAGATGGCATTATTTAGAACATTCACCTGGATTGGTGGAAGAGATGATTTCCATTCCATAACAACGCCATAACTTGGTTATTATTTTAGTCTCTATAATCTGAAGAAGAATCATGAACTCTTCGCCCTTAGAAGTGGTTTTGTTGTGATTCATGTTTCTAGAAGATGACTGATCCCAGTTTTGTGCATATCCTGAAAATCAAATTACTCTGGATGGATTAATGAAATAACTGGAATGTGGAAACCATTTCAATGGGTTACTTTGAACTCGGGATACATGTATTAACAACTTATAAAAGATTGCATGCATTTATCTTTGGTTTGTTTTTCAGCATAAAATGTCAAGTTATGGTGTCACCTTTATAAATCAGTACATTAATTGTTACATGAATTGCCTTGTACTGCCATCATGAAAATATATGGTTGTGAACTTATGAACATGAACATGAAGTGGTATGGTTGATACATGACTTGTATAGAAAAATGGTTATCAAAATTAGTATGGTGCTTTAACTGCTTTTTAGTGTATCATGTTAATAAAGTTTGAAATAACAACTAACTACTTTATTGCTTGACATTTTGACTGTGACCAATAAATAAATAAAAATACATTCTGTACGTTGGACCGACTGCAATCAATTCACAGTTAAGTGGAACGTCATTATAACAGGAGCATTGGGATCATGAGAAACTTGTATAAATTATCTCAAATTCTTGATGATATCATTGTAAAAGTCAAAGGAATGTAAAGAGCTTGGTTCAGGAAAATAACCTTGCAATATTATAACGAGGTTCCACTATACCACAAGAAAAGGACTTGATCACTTGTAATACATGTAAATAAAAGCATGGAAGGTATATTAGTTCACATGATTGTATGTTACACACTATTAGTGTTTGTTGTCAAGTGCAATTGACCAAAGAATTTAAATCCTATTTGTGGTATATTAAAATTTTGAGGAATTTTGCCATCATAAATGTCACGTTATAAATCCTTTCATTTATAATATGTGAATTTTCATTACAATGTTTTTATATGTCTTTGCTGCATATTCATATTGAATAAAGCAAGCTCTTGAATGGAACAGTATCATATTGTGAATTTATGTCTTTATATATTTATTTTGTATGATGGTTACATTGAAAGTACA